>PVIU01027698.1:0-20082 GCA_004026605.1 Ondatra zibethicus | reverse complement strand
GAAGGGAGAAGGACGGGGGAGAGCTTGGGGGAGTGGGAGGGTGAAGATGGAAGAAAGGTGGACATTGGAGAAGGGAATAAGATATCTACATTAAGAGAATCATTTTAGGGTTGGCAAGATACTTGGCCCTGGGGATCCCAGGTGTACACGGGCATGTCCCCAGCTAGGTATTCAGGCAGCAGAGGAGAGGGTGCCAGAAACATATTCATTATTAAATAGCTATTATAAAATTGTAACTATTTCAAAACAATATTACATTTTAGCCTCTAAAAAGGAAGATATCGTAAGAAAAGCACATTTATAATACTACAGTAGCAAAATAAATACAAAATTCTTAATAAAAATTAACCCATTTGAAATTTTCACAACTTAGGTTTTTCATTAATTACATTCTTAATAAAAGTTTTGACTGATCATAGTTTCATCAGCAAAGATAATCTAAACCTATATTTTATTTCCCAGGCATATTGCACTGAGTTTCTTAGTCATTGATCTTCCCTGTCAAACACATTGCTATTCATGTTTGCATCTTTTCAAATGTGTTCAGATCAAGTCTTCTCAAGTAACATGAGGTGCCAACTCTCAGATTATACTTTTAGGGAGTTTTAATATATAAACATCTATTTTCTTTGGAAATTTACATTTTTTTCTTTATTGAAACATATCCAAGGTGCTTTGAATGTGTCACCAGTTTGATTTTGCTTTTTATTTAAAAATTAAATTTATTTATTTTACAACCTAACCACAGTTTTCCCTCCCTCTTCTTCTCCCAGTCTCTCCACCTCCCCACCCTCCAATTCACTACTCCTCCTCTTTTTTTTTTGTTCAAAAAGGGACAGGCTTCCATTGTTATCACTATAGCATGGCATATTAAGTTGCAGGAAGACTGAGCATCTCCTTTGTATTAAGGCTGGGTAAGGCAACCTGGTATGAAGAATAGCTTTACAAGAGTCAGCAAAAAAATTAGAAGCAGCCCCTGCTCTCACTGTTAGAAGCCCTGCAAGTAGACCAAGCTATACAACTGTCACATATATGCAGAGGGCCTAGGTCAGCCCCAAGGAAGATCCCTGGTTGTAGTTTCAGAGTCTGTGAGCTCCTATGAGGCCAGGTTAGTTGTATCTGTTGTTTTTTGTGAAGTTCTTGACCCCTCTGGCTTCACAATCCTTCCTCCCTCTCTTCAGTAGGATTCCGTGAGTGAGGCCTAATATTTGAATGTGGGTCTTTGATGACAATTGGGGTACTCACCAAACTATCAGTATAGCAGAATATCTTTAGACATCATTACCGGGACTTTGTTTTCTTAAATGTTATTTCTTTCTACCTTAGGTATCTGGGCCATCCAAATTCTGGTTTTTATTGCTATAGACAGTGTCAGTAGTGGGCACACTCTCATGGCATGGCTTTCAGGCTGGACCAGTCATTGGTTGGACACTCCCATAGTCTCTGCACCATCCTTACCCCATTACGTCCCATAGGCAGGTCAGACTGGAGGTCAAAGGTTGTACAACTGGTTGGTGTCCTAATTCATCTCCAAAGAAGTCTTGCCTGGTCACCAAGGAAGGCCAGCTTGGGCTATTTATCCATAGTTTCTAGGAGTCTTAGCTTGTGTCATATTTGTAGATTCCTGGGATTTTCCCTTGCACCGGATTGCTACATGAGTCCAAAATAACTCACCTTTCCAGTCATCTCTTTCAGGTCTCTCCTTCTCCATTCACATTAACAAAATAAATACAGAAATTTCTTAATAAATATAACTCAATTAAATTATTCACAATTCAGTTTTATTTAGCACATTTACATAAGATTGATTTTCTAACACTAGTCACTGAACTATTAAATATCATTATTAAAATATCAAAATAGCAAAAAATAGAAAAATGAGGTAATCTTAATTAATGAAAAAAACATTTATTAAAAGTCAGTATATGGTCCTAATAAAATCAAAAAAATGTATATTTTAAAAGAAATCATCAAATAATAAAAAGTAGATGTGAAAAAACAAAGAGACCAACTAAAAAACCAAAACTCTCCAGCATGTATGAGACATTATAGTAAATAAATGACTAAATTTCTACTGATAGACAGAATAGATAATAATTTCTGCAATCATTCCTATAGTCTATTATTTCACTAGATATCATTGTACTGGCAGAATAATAAAAATGCATGAGTGTTAGAAGAGGCAAAATGTTATACACATATAAAAATATTTTATAAATTATTGGACATAGTGAAGGTATGTAGAAATTTTTTAAATTATAAGAAAATATATAAACAATTGTTTATTATCCCCTGAAATAGTACAAAATTAAAATGAGTATTACCATTATCCTAATAAAAACTGTTTACAAATGTTGTACATTATATAGTTCTGCTAGTGTATACCAGTTTCCTTACAGATTAAAATTACCCATTTTCAAGGAAAGACCATTAAAGCACATGATGTTGGGAGGAACAGAATTTGGGATTTAAAAATGTGAGTAGAAAGTGCTAATGTGTGTAGGTTTCTCAGCGAGAACATAAAAATGGCACAACTTCTTAGCTCATTATTTTTGAAAATACATTTAAAACTATCATTATATGAGTGATACATGCAATTTTTAAAATGATGTAATGTTTATCACAATTTACCAATAAATGTCTTAAGTATATTTTATAAGTTATCCAGATTAAAAATGACTAAACAGTGTATGGGGACTTACACTATCCGAATTTCTCTGAGTCAAACGTTTCAAATTTTCAAGAAAATGTTTGTTGAAATGGATATATCTCTGTGGTAGAGGCACTGGATTTTCTTTGAGCCCCACTGTCCCCAAATTTTCTTCTAATTTTACTGATATCTGTACTTAATATTATCATCTTTCTTTACACACACACACACACTCACATACACATGCATTCACATAGTTTATGAGTGTTTCCATATAGTCCAATTTCTAACTGGTCTTAATAGTACAAACCTGAAGTCAGATTTTGAGGAGTGAAAACTGAAAGATCAGAGAAGCAGAGCAGGCAGCAACTAGTTCTCACCTCTGTAGTGAGGAATGAAGCAGGCCGTGGTCCCGGATCCTGGCTAGCTTAACCCCTGAAATAATTACACAGAAACTGTAATCATTTAAACACTGCCTGGCCCATTATATCTAGCCTCTTCTTGGCCAACTCTCACTGTTGATCTAACCCATTTCTATTAATCTGTGTTCACCATGAGGGTGTGGCTTACTACGGGAATGCTTCTAACCAGTGTCCATCTAGGGCAGGAGAAACACGGCATTTGCGTCATTGCCTTCTTCCCAGCATTCCATTCTTGTCTCCCTGCCTACCTGATTTTTGCCCTATCAAAAGGCCAAGGCAGTTTTCTTTATTCACCAATGAAAGCAACACAAATTCAGAAGAACATCTTACACCATACCTCCTTGAAATCCTCCAGCTGAATGGAGTATTCAGTCTCTACAAGTCCTCGAACTGAATACCACGGGCTCCTGTCTCCTCCTATCCTATTTTCTTCTCTCTGCCCAGCCATAACCCTTCCTGTCTTAATCTCCCTAGTGTTGGGATTAAAGATGTGTGACTCCCAAATACTGGGATTAAAGGTGTGAGCCTCCATGGCCTGACTCTTTTTATTTTTTAGTCTGGATCAATCTAGTGTAACCCAGGGAGACCTTGAACTCACAGAAATCTGTCTGCCTTTGCCTCCTGAGTGCTGTATGCCACCACTTTCTAACCTCTATGCCTAAATAGTGGCTCACTCCACATGCTGATGCTCAGGCAAGTTTGTTTCATTATAGCATAAACAAAGTATCACCACATTTTACTGTATTATGTATGTGCTCCACATATCCACCTTTGTGCCTGTTGCCCTCAGTGTTCAGAAGACAGAGCTAGATCCCCTGAAACTGGAGTCACAGAAGATTATAAGGTGGCATGAGTTGCTGGGAATTGAACTCATATCCTCTGCAAAAGAAGCAAATGTTCATCACCACTGAACCATCCTGCAACTCTATGCTATTTCATTTTAAGAAATTTAGTAGACAAGCATTCTATGCAAACAAAAATAAACCATGAAAAAACATAGGCAATCAACCACAGCCTTATTTTAGCTTACACACTATTTATATTTCTTCAAAAAACAGAGTCATAGATTTCACCGAGTTGTTGCTCCCAGCACATTTTCATCATTCATGGTTAAATTTGAACATTCCTGGCATTTCTACTCTTTTCAAGTCATATTGATTTAAACTCTGAAGCACATAACCACAGGATTATATGACATCTCTAGACTTTAAGACTTATCATTCTTTATTTGTAATGACACATTATATTTCAATAGATTCCCATGCTGTAAGTTTAGGTCTAAGATGTCTTTGGTAGTAATTGATTTCAGAATCAAATGCCAGATTTATATTGATTATTAACATGAAGCCACTCATGATTACTGTGACTTCTCTAACATGATGGTTAATTTTGTATGGCATGTCATGCTAACCTAGAGTAATGAGAACTGACATTCTGTCTGGCTTAAAGTGATTGTTTTATCTACTACAGAGTGAAAAATAACAGTTTCACCACTGTAGCAAATTAGGTAACATGGTGGGACCAACAATTTTGATCAAAACATGGCTGTGGGGCAAGGTTAGAAATCACTGAGAGACTGGTACATAGGATGATAGGTCTGATTAATTTGTAAAGAAAGTGACATTTAACAAATAGCGGTTTATTATCAATTTCAGATAAATTACAGACATTAATTGCTTTTTAATGTTACTTCATGAGAGCATCAAATGTTTCCCATGCGGCTGGCATGGTGAATGCTGTAGTAGATACTTGCATTTAGGTCAAATGAGGATGATATATGTTTATATGTGAGATGATTGCATTTTAACAAAGATTAATATAATTATTTATGATATAAACCATTGGTCAATATTCAATTAAGTATAGTTGAGATACTGGTCATAGTATAAAATAAAACTTTTAAAAGGCTGGCATTCTAAGTTCTAAGAATTGCTGTTGTAATCTAATTCACAAAGACCCCCATGATGAAGAGCTTTCTCTGCCATCAAGAAGAAATAGGATTCCTGACTCTTTTGTCAGGCTGTTATTTTAAAATAAGCATTTGTGTGCTTTTTTGTTGTTGTTGTTTGTTTTTAAGTTGTCTGTCTTACTTAATTGGGATTCTCTTGAGGAAAAGTACTTAATGTTAGGGTTATTTCCCAATGACTGGAACAAATAATCAATTATGTTTTTTTTCTCTTTAACAATTATGTGAATGTGCAGTTTCTGCTGTGGAAGAAAACTAAGACAAGTATTGTGGAGACATAGAAAATATATCATATTAGTTCCTATATATAACTAGAATAAGTGCCGGGAGACTATCTTCTTGATAATTTATGTGGTAAGGTGGGAAATGAATGACAGACGCTCATATTATAGAAATGATTATATACTGAAGGAGAAAAAATAAAATGAAAGATTTGAACCAAACCTGGAAACTATCTAAAGTTACTGGTTGATGGTGTTTATTTATGCTGTGAATATGTGTTGCTCTCATGGGTTGATAAATAGAGCTGCTTTGGCCTATGGCAAGGTAGGAGAAACATACAGAAAATCCAAACAGAGATACTAAGGAAGAAGGGTGGAGTCTGAAAGACACCATCCAACTTTCCAAGGAACAACATGCCAGAAAACCAGAAACACCACAGCCCCATAGCAATGCTTATGTTAATAGAAATGGGTTACTTTAAATGTAAGAGCTAGCTAGTAATAAGCCTGAGACATCAGTTTAACATTAATAATTACTATTAAGACTCTGCTTATTTAGAAACTAACATATGGAAGATGAACCTTCCATTTACATAGAGTTAATCATTACTCAGTTTCAGAAACTTGTAAAGTGTTTATAGTATGTTCTTTGGTCATGCTAGCAGAAAAAAGCAAAACACAATACAGGAAGATGAATTTGATATGAGTAACTATGTGGGAAGTATAGTTTTTCTTTGAACTCATTGCCCTACAGTTAATTAAGTTTGGATATGGAGCATATTTTAAGTTTTAAAATGAACATTGCTTCTGTACATAGTTGTTAAAATTATATCATATATCACATTTAAAATGCTTTAAAGCTGTAATTGGTTTACTGAATATGAAAGGATGTAAGCTCTCAATTAGATGCTGGCATTTCTGGTCCCATTTCCCTGTATCTTGCATTTGGATTTCAATTGGATTTAAAAATTTAAACTTCTATGTACTAAACATAATTAACACAAACAAGAGACATTCTGCTCTGCTCACTCAATTTAAGCAGATGCCTAGTTTTGTCTGTAATTTAGTATCATGGCTGTCTAGAAGTAAGGATTTTCAATTTGGTGGCAAAATATAATTAGTCTATAAATACACTCTAAATTGAACACAGTTTCCCCTGACATCTAAATCTAAGTTTTAAATGAAAATTTCTTATACTAAAGGAGAAGAAGTAGGTTCTTGAGGGCATGATTTTAGATTTTATATAACTAGGAATTTGAATTTTTTCTGAATTTCCATTTGCAGTCCCCTAAATATGATCCCATTTTAAGCTAAAACTCTATGTAGAAGAGTGTAAAAATGAGAACACTTACTATTTTTGCAATTTTTTTCTAGACATTGTACTTTAAAATATCAAGGATGACTTAGGTGTTCCTAAAACATAGATTTCATATTATATAAGAGCAAAGAATTGCATAAATGGTTGGAAGAATTTGATTAACAGAAGTAGTGCATTTAACAAATTAACAATAATAACTACTTAAAATTGTTCCTCTTAAGTGAACACAAAAGGAAATTGAGATTGGTACAAGATTTTGTTCCTGATTACCAATTCTATATACAGGAACCATATCTTCAGTACTTATTTCAATTTTCAAAGTTTTTTCACATTACTGGTATTTTAAAGTAAAATCTATAATTATATTTGTAAATTCTGTTCTCAAAAATGAGACACGGGTGTCAGTTAAGAAAATGAACAGAGCTTATTTACTGTTTTGGTGAGGCACAGATAATAGATTCCCAAAACGATTTGCGTTTTTTTTTATATAGTTTCCAAGTTTATGTCCTGCACATGCTAACTTTTTTTCCGATTATGTTAGTATGAGTTTTACCAGTTTCATGCCAGTTCATCTGCTTCAGCATTCAAAGTGACCGCACTGCATTCCATCCTACATAGGAAACTACAAATCCAAACCAACGTTAGAAAAGCATCTCTATTTGTTGTCTAGTAATGATGCAAAAGAAGATGTCATCTTAATGTCTTGTAATAACAATCAGAAGCAATTACTAATTTATCTCATCAAAATTATTATTCTGGAAATGGGTTTAATGATTCCCTGTCGTTATCATCTGTATCACCAACACATCTTCTTCGACATTTAACAAATAACTCAACTATACCAATACAATTTATTCAACATCATATATTGCTATATAAACTGTGTGAATATTTAAATATTATTATACAATATGTGTTCGCCAGTCTGTGACAGCTTTAGCATTTATATCGACTGGAAATCTGGTGCTGAGCCGCAGCAAAAGTCTCTTGATGTGGGTCTCCTTCATGGCAAAATACCAAGACTTTTTTCTGTGTAATAATCCTGTACACTGTAAAAATGTCCTGATGTCATTGCTACCAAAATGCTGATTGGCCAGTAGCCATGCTGGAAGTATAGGTGGATTAGGCAAGTACAGAGCAATCAGGATGTATACAAGTTTGAAAATATGCTTAGGCTTGGGAGAGAGAAGAGAGTGAATATATACAGTCTTAGATTAAAAATATAGTTTTAAAACCATAAAAATAAAGCTCTTAAAAAGGAATATAGTAATATAAAAGAACAAAGCTACATAAAGATAGAGAATACACAGAGAGTCTGTATCTTGTATGTTATTATGCTGTTTTTAAATGTTTTGCATGCTAAGATATACTGGATTGTAAAAGCTATCAGTTTAAACCAACCTATACACTTAAAATAATCCTGGCTATAAAATTTAAGTCAAAAGTTTTGTTGCTTTGGAGAAAAGGGTCTGCTTTTATTTCTACAGAAAATAAAAGGCTATGGATTTATTCAAAGTTATAGTTGATCATATTTGTTCAAAGAAGAACCCCTGAAAATTCTGGCTACAAATATAAAAAGTAAACCTAGAAGAACTACAAAGCATGTAACATATATTTTACCTGCTTGATGTGATTTTCCCCTATGTATGTTGTAAATATGTTTTATTACCTTTGGTTAATAAAGAAGCTACTTTTTAAAAAGAAGCATCTTTGGGCCTACTTAAGCATGGAATAAGGCCAGGTGGAAAATATGAGCAGAGATATAGAGAGAAAGTGCTCAGGGCCAGAGAGATGTCATGTAGCTCCCAAAGGAGAAGAACACATTGGCTGGAACCTTACCAGGAGGCCACAACCTCATTGTGGTACACAAAATAGCAGAAATGGGTTAATTTAAGATATAAGTGCTAGTGAAAAGTTCCCTTTTGCTATTGGCCAAAGAACATTATGATTAATATAGTATCTGCATGATTATTTGGGTCTGGGTGGCCAGAAAATGAACGAGCAGTCTCTGCCTACAAAATGGTGTGTCATTGTGGGCCAGCTATAACCACATAAAACTTAAAAAGGCTTGCAAAGGAATTCAAGACACATACACAAAAGCCAGAGTTAAGCACAGCTTCATGGTAATAGCATTTTCTTTGGTTTGCTCTGTTTGAGCAAACAGAAGCACGATTCCTTTAATCGAAGGTTTTCTGATTCAGTAGTAGCAACAAAATCTGTGTGGTTACTTTAAGAAAGCTTCCTGATTAATGCCAGTTGCACACACAGCTCTGGTTCTTTCAGGAGGCCAAAACCTAGAATGGGGTTTGTGGGCAGCATATGCAAGTTACTTGGTAGCAGCATGGGACAACTGCTTACCAGAGTTGAGATATGAGGGCAGCTCCCACGTGGCAGTCCCAGAGCTGGTAGTAAACATTATTCATCCATATTGAAAGGCTGAGAGAGGTGGAGTCATCGTGCAGGGCCACTGTGACTAAGCTGCTTAGCATTTTAAAAGCAGTAATGGTCAGAAAATGATTACAGATATGAAATAAAGGCAGGTTCAAACAGAAATAAACCTCTGAATGGGTCACAGTATGTTTAAAAATGTACATAGGTTTGGGAGAGAGAAGAAGAGTAGAAATAGTTTTAAAAATAAAACAAAATATTTAAAGAGACAGAACACAGTCAGTCATAGATTGAAGGAGAGAAGAAAAATAAATATTAAGAAGTAATAGAGTACAAAAATAAGCCACATAAAGATGGAAAATACACAGAGGTTTGAATTATCTATATTACTGTGTTTTCTTTATATTTTTGTCAGTGAATGAACTAAATAAAAAGAGACATTTCATTGATTGGGCTGCTAAGTTAAACCTATATATATGTTTTAAAGATATCTTGACTTCAAATTTTGGTTCTAAAAATATGCTGCTTTTGAAAAGAGGTTCTGCTTTTCTTTCCACAGAGGATAAAAAGCTGTTGGTTCCTTACTGGCAAGTATGGTTTTATCAAACAAGACCCCCTGAATCAATGGCCCAGAAGGTCCAACATCCATGACAGCTTCAGGAGTGCTGGCTGAGATGGACCTACCACACATGAAACCCTACGAAAGACCCTAATCAGCAGTAATTAGTCTAGAGAAAAAGGCCCAAATTCCCTAAATGATTTTTTATAAATATTTGTTTACCTTTAAAGGGGGATATGCTATAGATATACTTTGCATTTTATGGATCTTGGTTTATTGATACAAATTTAAGTTAATTTTTGTTATATGTATATTTCTGTTTTTGATTATGGTATTGTGTTTTTTCAGTTCATTTAAAAATATTATGTATAATTAGGAAATACAGATTAATAGATAGTCATCTATAATAGTCAAGCTTGTAGTGATGTTAGTTAGGTTTTCTAAATGTACAGAGATATATTTCAGATGGATGGGTATTCTTCTAAGTTATCAAAGACTAACAAAATATGACATTTAAAATGTTTTAAAAACTTAGGACTTTTCATGACAATTAGACACATCTGTTCCTGGGAGCACCAATCTACTTCAAGAAGATGATGAACATTGAAGAAGTTTTTCATGTAATTTTGCCATTTGGGCAAGAAACTGCTCTTACCAGGACTTCTTGATGGTATTCTGTATGAACTAGACATGTAGCCCACAGAAAGATGACTGCTGAACTTGCATAAAGGTGAGATGGTCCTTCATGGTTTTTTTCTTTATGAACGAGTCTGTCAGACATTCTGCACGACACAGAAGAAAGTAGCAAACTGTTAATAGAGGCAAAACAGTCTTTGAAATTTCCTGCTTCATGGAAAAGTCTGACAGGTACTATTGACCTGTAGGTTGAAAATGGATGATACTATGTTATAGAAGAACTTTGGATGACTATCCAGCAGTAAGAAGTCTCTGTAAATTCTAGAGTTTTGGAAGTTTCTCACAATGCAATTCATGTTAACTTACATAATATTATATCCTTCTAGTGTCTGAAGAGTTGAAGAAAGATAGTTATAGTTTTCTTAGTTATGATAAAGGATAAATTAGATATAAAACTTTAGACTCATGAAGATAGGATAGATTATAGAGTATTTCCTTAATTTGTCAAATGTAAATTGATATTTGTAACTATAATTCTTGTTTTATTATGTTTAACTTTACTATGTTAAAGTAAAAACCTTCCTTTTTATATAAACACAAAAGAAGAGATGATGTGGGACTCCCCTCTGTATATTGTGAATATATTTTATGACTATTGGATAATAAAGAAGCAGCTTTGGGCCTATGGCAGGACAGAACAAATTCAGGAAGGAAATTTGAACAGAGATATAGAGAGAAAGTAGGCAGAGTCAGAGAGAAACCATGTAGCTGCTAAAGGAGAAGGACATGCCAGGAGGAGCATTGCTGGTGGCCACAGCTCAGGGTGATACACAGATCAATAGAAATGGTTAATTTAAGATGTAAGAGCTAGCTAGAAATACCCTGAAGCCATTGGTCAAACAGTATTGTAAGTAATATAGTTTCTCTGTGTTTATTTGGGTGGCTGGGAAATGAATGAGCAGTCTCTGCCTACACCTGCTCAAATAAAACAAAAAATTCCCTTTGATTGACACGCACACAACACATACTCCATACTTGTTACTTATGTTACCTATAAAAATTTATATATTTTAAGAACAAACAGACAAGACAGCAATAAAAATGTTTGGCTGAGGTGGTCAAACATCCAGAACAATTCTAAGGCTGCTGACTGAGATGTTGTAGTCTCATAAACTATTCCAGTCAAGGCCTAACAATCATTCTGATTTTCTCAAGGTACCCCAAAGATTACCAGGTCCTCCAAACAATAATAAGTACTCTAGATAATTATAACCACATTCCCAAAAGATAATATCATGGATATTGATTATCCTTTATGTGGGGTTGGTTATAAGTTGTCATTGGTAATAGTCAGGAAAAAAAAAAGCAGAGCAAATGAGTTAATGCAAAGATCTCTTTCAGAAAGAAAAAAAGGAGAAGTTGATATGGAAGTGATAGAATAAATGATTAGATTACTGAATCAACCTTTTAACTAAAAACAAATATTATTTTGAAAGTATTTTACATGATATTTATTTTGGTGTATTGACACAAATTTAAAGTTATTTTTGCCACACTATATGTACATTCTCTTGTTTGGGGTATTGTGCTTATGAAACTCATTCAAAAATGCATAATTCAAATTACTCATTAAAAGCCATCTATAATAATTAAGCTTACAATTATGTTAGGTATGTGTTCAAGGTCATAAAACTGATATATTTTAATATATGGTCATCAAACACTTCAAGTACCTACAGAATATGTCATTTATTAAGCTTAATAGCCTAAGTGTTTTCATGACACTGAAACATGTCTGCTCCTGGCATCACCAAACTACTTCAGAGAACATGATAAACATCAAATAAATTCCATATGGCGTTTGCTTTCTTTATCACAAAAGCTTATAGTTACTGTGCAAACTGGAGCAGCAAGATGTGGTAAAAGCAATCATCAAATATTGATGAGACAAGGTAGGATAGCCCTTCAAATTTTCCTGCTTCTCAAAAATTTCTATCAGATATTCTAGGCTTATATGCCAGGGATGGATGCTCTAACATTGCACAGGATATTGGGTGACTGTCCAATAGCCAACTATTTCTGTTATTTTCTCAATTTTTGGAAGCCACATGTTATGCATTTATTGCTTACTCAGGTAATATTATACCCTTCTCAGGTCTTTGATAGAGTTATTAGTTATAGAACTTTAGACAGATAATATAGTATTTTCACTAATTTCACCAAATGCAAATTGACTAGATAGTGTAACTGTAATTATTACTAGATAACTATTTTTGTTATATATCATTTTACTATGTTAAAGTTAAAATATTTATTTTTAAATAGATAGTAAGGTAGAAAGGCTATGCTATAATCCTGTACACTGTGAAAATGTGTTGCTCTCATTTTTAGTAAAAAAACAATTATTGATAGCCTAGCAAGAATTATAGGCAGGCCAGTCACTCACAGAGAGAATAGAACATGTAGAGCAAAGAAAGCCATCCTACAAACCAGAATCCCAGAGAACTTAGCCAGCAATGCAGACACTAAGAGAGACTTACATAGATCTAATCTACATGGGAAGTAGAAAGTAGTAAAAGACAAGATCTCCTGAGTAAATGGGAGCATGGGGACCTTGGGGGAGGATTGAAGGAGGGAGGGGAGAGGAAGAGAGGGGAGCAGAGGAAAATGTAGAGCTCAATAAATACAAATAAAAAAGTATATAAAAACATTATGATGTGATAAGCCATGAGCCATGTGGCTACATATAGATGAATAGAAATAAGTTAATTTAAGTTATAAGACCTAGTTATTAATAAACCTGAGCTATTGCCTGAGCATTTACAATTAATATTAAGACTCTGAGTGGTTCCTTGCAACCAGGTTGTTGGGACAGAAAATCTCCACCTACAATGTTGATATGAAAGCTCTCAAGTTTTTATACCCAGAGATCATGCCTCTATCCTACCATTGGGGACTCTTTGCTACAAGGAATTATAAGCAAAAATAAATCCTTTCTTATTTAATATGCTTTTGTTATGGTGTTTGATTATTTTAACAGGAAAATAACTGACACAATGAGGTAGATTATATTATAAGAATTATATTGTGCTAAAGCTAAACACTCAAACATGGGTATACTTAAGCTTAGTCACTCAATATTTGACAAAATTCCAAAAACATAGCTGGTAAAAAGAATATTTTCAACAAATGATTCTGGGAAAGCCAGATATTTACATTCAGAAGAATAAAACTAGATCTGTGCCTATCACTTTGCAGAAAAACAAACCAAATGAATTGAAGACCTTAGTGTGAAACATTGAGAGTGTTGAAAGAAAACATATGCTGTCTCTCTATGATAAAGCTGTAGGAAGTGATTTTCTGAATAGCTCTCTATATACCTAAGAATTACGACCACTCTTGACAAGTGGAATTCATAAAATTAAAAAGCTTCAGCACTTCTAAAGAAACAATCATTCAGGTACGGAAGAGGCAACATAAAAGAGAATCTTGGCCAGCTATATATATGACAGGTGATATATATCCATCCAGCATATATAAAGAACTAAATAAACAAAGACCTAACAAAACAACAGATACATTTGAAGAAATGGCCTCGGATGCCAATGGTGAGTTTACCAAAAAGAATGTCTAAAAAATTACCTAAAAAAAAATCAACAACCCTAGGAATTAGGGAAGTGCAATTCAAAGCAACTTTGAGATTTTATTTTACTATTAATATCATATTCAATATGGTAACCCAGAACTTGACAGATAAACAGTATAGGCTGCCTCTCATCAGAGGCTCTTACTATCAAATCTACAGGTATGAGTACAAATTCTGGAGTAATTACAGAAAAAAGGTATGTAAAAATGGACCATTTCCAGAATAGGAGGAGCAGGGGAGCAATAGAGTAGAGGAGTAACGGAAAGGAATTTGATCAGATAAAGGGAAAAGGTAGGTTTCCCCATTAGGATTTGTGTGTGTGTGTGTGTGTGAGAGAGAGAGAGAGAGAGAGAGAGGTGGATGGTGAGGTTAAATAGATCCAGAATGTTCAGGCTTTCAAAAGTTCCATTGAGATATCAGGTGATATTTGACTGGTTTTCCTTTGCATGCGCCTTACGTTTATTGTCGTTGTAGCTCTCAATTCATTTTGCTATGTGTTCTTAGTATTTTACTTATGATATGCCACGGAGATTTTCTTTTCTGGACTTTTCCATTTGGTGTTTTGTATGCTTCTTGTAATGTATGGTCATGTTTTTCAATTAGTTTGAGGAATTTTCTTCTATGATCTTGATGAAGATTTGTTCTGGCATTTACTTGGGATTCTTCTCAGTCACCCATGACTCTAAGTAAAAGTTTTGCTTTTTCACAATGTCCCACTTTTTCTGTGTACTGTTTCGCTATGTGCTTTTAACATTTTATATTATTTATCTATTCAATCCAGGGCTCCTCTTTTATTTCATGTCCTGATTCATTCTACTTATAAGGCTTTTCTTTGACTTTTCTAGTTGAGTCATAAGGTTTTCATTTCTATTTCTATTTTCATTTCAGATTGTGTTCTCTTCATTATCCTTATTGGACCCAATCTCAAGCTCTGGACTGTATTTGTCCTTTCTATTAGCCTTATGTTTGTGTTTTCTTGTAATCAATTACACATTTATTCTTCTTATATTCTTTCTCCTTTATTTCATTAAGCTGTTTCTTTATGTTTTTCTAAGTTCTTATATATTTATTTTTATTCTTATATGCTTATTTTTATAAAGATATAGTTGTTATCTTAAATGTTGTGTCTTATTAATTATGTATTAAATTATTACTGTCAAACATTTCTACAGGACTGAAGAGAAGACACTGTATTGAACATTCTCATTTTTTTGATTTTCTGATGATATCTGGACATGTGGGCTTCTTTTGTTCAGTTCTAAGTATGATAAGGACACAGCAGGTTAGGGAAGAATAGAGGATGGGTAGGTTAAGTAGACCTCATAGTTGAATATTGCTTGGGTTGAGTGAAGTAGCATGAACAGATGAGAACAGGATGGGCTTCCTGGTGTAAGCCTCGAATGTGATGGTAGATCTGGTTTGGTGGAAATTTTAGATGTGGCATGGGAGGAGTTATTGATTTGACAGATACTAAGGGAGAGTCCTGGGAGCAGTCAAGAAATCACTAGTATGGAGGGTTGGATTATGCAAGGGCATTTTGTGTGGCAATTTAGATCTTCTGGTTATGGAGAAGGTTTGGATTGATTATATCACGGAATACCCCATTTATAGACCCAAGAGAAAGTTGGGGAAATTCAGGCTTGGTGAGGACACTGGAATCAGCTCAGAAGAGAGCTGAAATTGGGGATAGATATACAGGACCATTGCATAAGCCTAGCTATTGCTTTTAGCATTTTGTGTGGTGGTCAGGCAAGGCCAGGGCACTGGATGTTGTACCAGGTTAGATCTGGATGACTGGAAGGAAAATGGCCCATTCTGGACAATTCATCAAGCTATACCTTAGAGAAAAAGTTGAAAAGTTTGGTTAAGATAATCACCATTAATAAAAGAAAGGAGATATAATTGTAGAACTTTAAAATACAAGCTCTTTAAAAAATAAAAGTAGTTATTGTTTATTTAATCTCTATTTTTTATAAAATAGAAGATTTTGTGAGTTATTATACCATTTCCCCCTTACCAGTCACATATCCAACTTTTTCATGCCCTTCTCACTCTCTTTCAAATATCTTAAATTATTGACCAATTATATTTAACTATTGATTATATAATCAATATAATGTATACATTATATAATATTTATATTATTATACATTATATATTTAACATATAATATGTATATATTTAAACTTAATTGATTTAGTGTTTCTGATGTTTATCTGTGTGTTCCAGTATTGGCCACTTGTGATTTGATAACATATCAAAGGGATCATGCCTGGAGAAGCTGAATTTTCCTCTCTCAACAAATATTAATTACTTATATCTCCTCATTAAAGGGTGGAGCCTTATGAAATTTTACCCTCCATATTGGTGTGTCAAATTGGCATTAACTTCATGATTCAACTTCCCAAGCAAATTCTACAACTCAGAATAGATTTATTTATAGGAAATTCCATTTTTAATTCTGAGTAAACTGTTGGAAGACATTCAAACACAACTAGCAATTACTGAGTCATTTCTTTGGGATAGTCATGGTGTTTTATGGTTATTTTGCAACTAGAGAATATTTTAATAAGTTTTATTTCTTAAGAAAATGAAATCTTATTAATGCTTTCCAAGTATTTCAGCGTATGACTATCTCCTATAATAAAGAGTATGGGGAAATCCCTACAAACAATGCACTATTTATGTGTTCTTAATTACCATGTAGTATATCCTACATTTCTACAATAACATATCTATGAAAATGTACCTGTACTATTTAGGGGTTTCTAAACATTCACTCCTTCCTTAATAATAACAAAAGAAATGCAGCCGATTTACCTTTAATTTCTTTCAAATTTCAAATAAAACACTATTAATCATATAGGCTGATAAGACAGCAGAGACAGGAATATTTTTTGAATTTCTCTTTAGTGAATTCAATTTTTTAATCACATTAAGCTCTGTATTATGTATGTTGCTGCTCATACTGAGGGACATTTAGTAATCAATAATTCAATAAAACTATTTTTGGTGAATAAAAAGAGTTCTCATAAAGTACCAATGAATTATAGCCTAAATCTTTTTGTGAATCCAATGAAAGAATTGTAGAACCTAGAAATCATGTAAATCACTGTTTAGTAAAAAGATATACTTAGATATTGGACTTGGTAGTTGGCACAAATCTATCAGGAAATAAATTCACCGTCTCTTAACTTTTTTCCCCAAATCAACAGTTATCTGCATTGAAAATTCTACATTAATATTGTTGGGGACTTTATAGACAACAACACTTAGAAGGTTATTTTTTCTTTTAACAGAGAATACACATTCTAGCTTTAATTTCATATGGTTATAGCATTTTTATATATACTGTTCAAATTAAAGAGATACCTTGTTGTTAAAATATTTTCACCATACTTTTGATACCTTGAGTACTATGGTCAGTTTTATTTCTCATATTGGCACCAAAGAAACGCTGCTACAAGAGAACCAGCAGGAAGATGATTTAATGTTGTCATAAAAGAAAAAATAGAAAAACCCATAGACTGCACAGTTAAATTGCAAATATTTAGATATTTCATCATGGAAAATAGCTTAAAATTTATATAGATTTCTAATATACATTCCTTCAGGGTTCTGGTTAGATTTTAATGTAATCTCTATAAATATGGTGGAATGTTCTAAGTCTCAACAGACTTTTCTATACATTCTACTCTTGAAATAAGTTTTCAGATTTCATGTCACTTCTATATATGTCTTGTTTGCTTTCCTTAAGGCAGTTTTGCTAACCATGTAAAATTCTTGTACTGAACAATGGTACCTGCTCAGTACAGTATAGAAGATCTGTAGTTATACACAGAGAAAGTTATTTGTGTTTCAATCAGAACCAGTATAGAATAGTCTTTCAAAACACCCCATTTTCTTTGCTATTTTTTGATTAATTGTTATTAAATTGAGGAGATAAATGAACTACATTTCTACTTAAATTTAATAATGGCAGTAGCAATGTTTAATACTAATTGTGTCAACTTTGTTAATAATCCAGACATTGTTACATTTAAGACAGGTTCTCTAGTATGTGTGGTACATAAATTTACACATTTCTTCATAAATAATGAATAATTTTATAAGCCAGGGTTCTAGTTTCATTTCTATTGATGTTATAAAATGGGCTGGTCTCCCAACCCACAGAACAAAAAAATGCCACTTTTGTAAGAAATGAGTTTATTGAAGCTTCAATCCCAACTTATTATTCATTGTTGTGAGGAACTCAAGATAGGAACTTCAAATAAGTAGTAGCATCACATTCACAATAAGAGTAAGGAGAAGGAAGTGCATATATATTTAATGATTCTTTGTTTGATTGTGACTACTACATGTCTCTATTCTTATACAGCTCATTTCTCCTTGTCTAGGGAATGATACTACCATAGTAAGAAAGTTTTTTATTACATAAACTAACTTAAGTAAGAAATTCCCTACAGACATATACTCAGGCCAACCCAGCTTTAGTATGAAGAAACACCTAAAGTGATAGGCTTTCAGTTTTCCTTCAGAAAAGCTAAGAGGAAAAACTGATGTCTGGCTTTTGTAAGTTATCAGTGGGTAGTTAGAAGTTCTGTTGCATTTGGTTTTTTGTTTTGTTTTGTTTTTGGTCTGGAATAATCAAGTAGCATTGAGAATAAAGATTTCAGTATTATCATTAATTATCTTATAACCTTGACAGTATCCATGCAAGGCCAAAACTCAGTAGAGTTTCATCAATTCTGTGTCTTAGAAAAATAACTGTGCAAGGTATGTTCTGATTTCTGAGAGATACAGAAAGGTGATATAAGGTCGAAAGGTAACCTTTAAGCTCAACTATAAGAACGGTAGATAACCTCCTGAAGTGATGGAGGCTGTTATTATTATTGTAAGATTTAAAAGTCACATTTTGTTCACTTTAATAAATAAGGTTGGTTGTCCCAACTGTGGTGACCACAACTGCATAGTCTGTACTGGATCACATGTAAAGGGATAAAAATAGGCAGGAAGTATATCTTTGGATATATGCTTGCCCCTCACTGGCAGGAAGGTAGAAAGTTTGGTAGTTTTGTGTATTCTATCTTTATGAGCATCTGACAGACCTAAAGCAGTGTCATTCTCTGTAAACCCTGGGTTTGGACCTGGCTGGTGTCCATCTTCGTGGCAACTTTTAAATGAAGCTCACATTAATTGGACAATTATGAATTTGGTCTTTCACTTTGCAATTTTCAGGTTTAACATTTGGAGAGCCCAGTCAGATCCTTTGCTCCAGATCCCTTGAGAGGGCAGTGAGCCATCTACAAGGTGTGAACTTTGGAATGATAATACAAGGTTTTGGGGGTGCCCTTGATATGACCATGCTTACAAAGGGAGATAAAATGCATTTATTTTTCCTCTTAAGCAAAGGTTCTTTCTGGTAATTTACAATACTATTTTAAATTGTTTATATGACATCTGGCTTCTGTGGCATCTGGCAACATAGGCAACCCCAAACATTCATCATTCCTAGGCAAAGGGAGAGGTTGCATGGACCTCTGATAATTTCTCATTAATTGGAAGTTTACACATAGCTATCAAGTTTTTTTTTTTCTGAACTGCCTTGTAGTCTTGAGGTCTTCCTGGTGAAGAGTTGGGCCAAGAATAAACACAGAGGAGCTTGGCACCTAGGTATTCACTCATGAGGTTTCAATGTGTAGGTTGCACAGCAGAACTGAGAAATCATAAGGACATCCCACGACATTAGGGTTCAAACCAAGAGAACGGAGACTCTCTGGGCTGAATGTCATGCATTGTGATAGCCAAGGAGAACGTGGAAAGGCCTATTCTCTGGCAAATATCTGGTGAGTGAGTTATGGGGGAGATGATTGCCTATGCTGGAGAGGATGTGGAGTAAGGGGTACTCTCATCCATTGCTGGTGGGAATGAAAACTTGTGCAACCACTTTGGAAATCAGTGTGGCAGTTTCTCAGGAAATTGGGAATCAACCTACCTCAGGATACAGCAATACCACTCTTGGGAATATGCCCAAGAGAAGCCCAATCATACTACAAAAGCATTTGTGCAACTATGTTCATAGCAGCATTATTTGTAATAGCCAGAACCTGGAAACAACCTAGGTACCCCTCAATGGAAGAATGGATCAAGAAATTGTGGAATATATACACATTAGAGTACTACGTAGCAGTAAAAAACAATGACATCTTGAATTTTGCATGGAAATGGATGGAAATAGAAAATGCTATCCTGAGTGAGGTAACCCAAACCCAAAAA
>PVIU01027697.1:0-20061 GCA_004026605.1 Ondatra zibethicus | reverse complement strand
TACTCACTCATAGGTGGTTTTTAAACATAAAGCAAAGAAAACCAGCCTACAAACCACAATCCCAGAGAACCTAGACAACAATACAGACACTAAGAGAGACTTACATAGATCTAATCTACATGGGAAGTAGAAAGTATAAAAAGACAAGGTCTCCTGAGTAAATTGGGAGCATGGGGACCTTGAGGGAGGGTTGAAGGAGTGAGGGGAGAGGCAGGGAGGGGAGCAGAGAAAAATGTAGACCTCAATAAATATTATGGAAAAAAATCAAAACTAAATAAGTAAACAAATTGTTCTGTAAGTCTTTTCAACTATATATATAATGAAAAACTATTTCTTAATATGTAAACTTAATAAAGTTTTGCTTAGTTGGAGCTGTTGTATTTCAGGCAGCCAGACTGAGTGGTTGTAGTATGGCCTGAAAAAGCAAAGTAGATCTGTGTTTGCCGACTTTGTCCTTCGCTTGACCTGAGCTGGGCTGGAGTTTCCCAAAAGCAGATTTAATGTTGTTGGAGGTGGGGCAGTGGAGGATAGAAAATGATGCAGTTGAGCCAGACCCCTTCCTGCTTTCATCTTAGAGCCTCGCAATGCCGTTTGGGTGCGTGACTCTGGGTGACAAGAAGAACTATAACCAGCCATCGGAGGTGACTGACAGATATGATTTGGGACAGGTCATCAAGACGTGAGTATTGGGTGTATTGGGCAATGATGGGTGGATGGACCAGAGTTGGGGAAGAGGGAGTGGAGTGTCCCCTGTCCCAAGGCTTAGGCCAAGCAGAGTGCCTGCTGACTTCAGTGAGGAGTTCTGTGAAATCTTCCGGGCCAAGGACAAGACAACAGGCAAGCTGCATACCTGCAAGAAGTTTCAGAAGCGGGATGGCCGCAAGGTGCGGAAGGCGGCTAAGAATGAGATTGGCATCCTCAAGATGTGAGTGTGAGGACTGATGGGAGATAGCAGGGAAGGGCTTAAAGGGCAGGGGGCCTCAGGAAGTACCAGTTAGTCTGTTAGAACCACCCACTGTAGGAACCAGAGCTTCTCTTGACTTCGCCCTAACTACTGATTCCTCCCACTTAGTCTGTTATTACCACCCAATGTAGGAACCAGAGCTTCTCTTGTGTCCGCCCCGCCCTGACTACTGACTCCTCCCACTTAGTCTGTTAGACCTAACCATAGGAATCAGAACTTTTCTTGAGTTCGCCCCAATACCCCCCCGCCCCATACTGACTCCTCTCACTGTTACTAGGGTGAAGCACCCTAACATCCTGCAACTGGTAGATGTGTTTGTGACCCGCAAGGAATACTTCATCTTCCTGGAGCTGTGAGTACAATTCTGGGGTTCCAGGATCCTCCAGCCCCTGGGGCCTTTTCTTTTTTCTCCCTTTATAACTAAAGAAACCCACTTTTGGAACCCTTGTGGTCCCAAAGCCCTGGGCCCTGCCCAGCCAAATGCCTGGTACAAGTCAGGCCTCCCAAATGCTCCTGCCCTACCCCCGATCCTGCCCACACCGGGCTCAGGGGCTGGTGTCCCTCAGGGCCACGGGGAGGGAGGTGTTTGACTGGATCCTGGACCAGGGCTACTACTCGGAGCGAGACACGAGCAACGTGGTGCGGCAGGTCTTGGAGGCTGTGGCCTACTTGCACTCACTCAAGATTGTGCATAGGAACCTCAAGGTAAGGCCAGAACCAGAGTGACTGGATTGCTTGACAACTGGGCTGGGAATGGAGTGAGTGCCACACTGGGCTCTTGGCCCAGCTTCTGAGGCCCTCACGATAACATCTCCCCACCCTTCCACCATTCTCTTCTGGACAGCTGGAAAACCTAGTGTACTACAACAGGCTGAAGAACTCAAAGATTGTCATCAGTGACTTCCACCTGGCTAAGCTAGAGAATGGCCTCATCAAGGAGCCCTGTGGGACCCCGGAGTATCTGGGCAAGGAGGGATGGGACAGGGGATGGTGGAGGGACAGCCTTCAGGGAGAGACTTTGGGGTAGGGAGAAGTCTCTGGCCCTGGAAGTGGGGATGGATGGTACAATGCCTGGTTGGCCTGATGCTGACCAGCAGGTATACACTTTCCTTTCTTTAGCACCAGAAGTGGTAGGACGGCAGCGGTATGGGCGCCCTGTGGACTGTTGGGCCATTGGTGTCATCATGTACATCCTGTGAGTGAAAGGGCACATAACTGGGCTTGCAGCCAGGTGGGCTGGGCGGTTGTGTCTGTGGCCGTCCTAGGTGACCCTGCTCCATGTAGCCTTTCAGGCAACCCACCCTTCTATGAGGAGGTAGAAGAAGATGACTATGAGAACCACGACAAGAATCTCTTCCGCAAGATCCTGGCTGGTGACTATGAGTTTGACTCTCCATACTGGGACGATATTTCTCAGGCAGGTGAGGAGATGGCCAGCATGTGGGCAGAGCAGAGGGCAGTAAGGAGGGAGGCGCTGCTCTCAGCTTCTGCTGGA
The DNA here is from genome assembly GCA_004026605.1 of Ondatra zibethicus. Lineage (NCBI taxonomy): Eukaryota > Metazoa > Chordata > Mammalia > Rodentia > Cricetidae > Ondatra > Ondatra zibethicus. The sequence continues at coordinate 17,602 of PVIU01027697.1, read as the reverse complement.
TTCTACTCCTGCTCCCCAGCCCATTCATCACAGCTAGACAATGAGATGGGGCGCCCATGCCTAGCCCATCCCTGGCTTTGTCCCCAGCCAAAGACCTGGTCACAAGGCTGATGGAGGTGGAGCAAGACCAGCGGATCACTGCAGAAGAGGCCATCTCCCATGAATGGTGAGCAGGGCCCTGTGGAGAATGGACGTTGAGGCTAAGTTCTGGTTACCCTCTGAACTTCTTACACCGGAAGTCCTTATCCTTGAGGTCCAGAGGCTCTGCCTTGTGGTCCTAGATCCCACAGGGAACGGCTGTGTCATCTCCATGAGGGGACAGAGCATCCTATCAGAGGCACTTGCCTCCTTTCTAGGATTTCTGGTAACGCTGCTTCTGATAAGAACATCAAGGATGGTGTCTGTGCCCAGATTGAAAAGAACTTTGCCAGAGCCAAGTGGAAGGTAGGGTTTGGCTCGCTTTCTTCTTGGCCCAATCCCAAGTGCTTCTTCTTGCACCCACAGTTTCTTGCTGCTGCTGTACCTCTTCAGCTGAACACGAATTTTTCTCAGGCTATCATATGTGGCTTCTAGCTTCTGCTATTATCTTAAACTGAAATACTGAGCAGCTGGGTGGCCAGAGGCAACTGGGGTACTATGGAAGGGGATGGGTTAGCCATTTTGAAGGAGTAGATCCGGCAAACCTCACCACGAGCTTTTCTTCACTGTCCTCCTTTCAGAAGGCTGTCCGAGTGACCACTCTCATGAAACGGCTCCGGGCACCAGAGCAGTCTGGCACAGCTGCAGCCCAGTCCGCTTCAGACACTGCCACTCCTGGGGCTGCTGGTGGGGCCCTTGCAGCAGCTGCAGCTGCAGCTTCTGGGGGTAGTGCTCCTGCAGCCAAAGAGGGCGATGCCGGGTGTGCCGCCAAGAGTGATAATATAGCCTCTGCAGATCGCAGTGCTACCCCAGCCACAGACGGCAGTGCTACCCCAGCCACTGACGGCAGCGTCACCCCAGCCACTGACGGGAGCATCACCCCAGCCACTGATGGGAGTGTCACTCCAGCCACTGACAGGAGTGCTACACCAGCTACCGATGGGAGAGCTACGCCAGCTACAGAAGAGAGCACAGCGCCTGCCACCCAAAGCAGTGCCGTGCCAGCTGCAAAGGCAGCTGCCACCCCTGAGCCGGCTGTGGCCCAGCCGGACAGCACAGCCCTAGAGGGTGCCACAGGCCAGGCTCCTCCCTCTAGTAAAGGAGAAGGGGCTACTGGCTGTGCCCAGGAGTCTCAGAGGGAGAAGACGAGCTGAATGGGCAGCCTGTTGGGGGTTTTGAGGGATGGGAAATAGGGTGGGAGTGTGGATGAGGGGCTTCTCATTGTATATAGAGTCACTGGCATGATGCCCTAGCTCCCCCCAAGCTCCTTCATCCCAGTGGGGCATGCCTGGGGGCCATGGGAGAGCAGTCTTGTCTCCTGTGTGGATGTGTGTGAGTGGTGGGCAGGCCAGAGGCAGGGCCAGCCCTAGCCCCTGCATGGATTCCTTGTGGCTTTTCTGTCTTTCACTAGCTTCACCAGTTTCTGTTCCTTGTGGGATGCTGCTCTAGGGAAACTCAGGGGGTCCTTGCTCTCCTTCTCCCTCCCTTCTTGCCTCATCATTTCCCCAGGAAGGCCCTGCAAGTCTCGTACTTTCCCAGGCCCTAAATTGGGTGGCCTTGCCCTGAGAGCTGGTCCTCCAGCGAGGCCCTATCAGCAGTGTTAGGCTCCTGCACATGAAGGTGTGTATCTGCAGTGTGTGAGCTGCTCTGGGAGTAGACACTGGCTGCTCGAGAGGATTCAGAAATCTAGGGCAGTGTGCTTTAAGTCAAGTCTGGTCACATGGTTGGGGGCACTGCACGTTAGCTATGGGGATCCTCAGATGTGGGAGAGAGAATGGGTAGAGAGGTAGAAGCTTCCATGTTTTCCCCTGGGTAGGCCCTCTGAAGATCCTTATGTTATCTCTTGCCTTCCTTTGTCCTGTAATGGGTTGTTCTGTATCCTGATTTTTATGAAATTCTAAAGGACAGGAGTAACAGTTAGGATGCAGCGATGAGACCTGGTAGAACAGTATAGGGCCAGCACCAGGGCCCCAACCTAGCTGGGTCCTTCCTCTGAGAGGGATAGAGAGGGCTGGTCTTCCTAGATGCCACTACCACAGGAAGAGATCTTACCTGTGGCCACCTCACGTAGGCTCAGGCCATAAATCCTCTTCCTTCCAGGGAGGCATGGCAGTACCTCATAGGCTGCTTGCGAGTTTGCTCTTTACAGCGGCAGATTTTCTGCTTTTTGTTCAGTAACACGGAGAGGATTTTCCTCTATTTCTGCTATGAAGGGCTGAAGTATCACTCAGTCATGTTAAGTTGCTCTTGCTGGGATGAGGAAGTAGAATAAGATTCCCCAGTCCTGGAGGATGCTCTTGGCAGGTGCCCTTGGTTCAACCCTATCACAGCCTGAACAGGCAGCCATGCTGGTCCTTGCCTTAGCTCGGCACTCCGTGGTGGTCCTGCCCTTCTCCCTGCATGCCTGTGGGTCTGCTCTGGTATGTGAAGGTTGGTGGGCTAACTGTGTGCCTACTGAACCTGGCAAATAAACGTCACCCTGCAAAGCCTCTGGCCACCCTCTTGCCTTTGCTTCCTCTGTCCCATGGGAGGCAGTGGGGGAGGGGAGAAGCTGATGCTCAGTGCATTGCTTGGGGTGAAAGTGTAGGTCACCCGTTCCAATGAGTATTTGGGTGGTGTTGCTGGGGATCCTCTGGACTCTAGAGAACCATGTGAGTGATGTATTTCAGCCAAGAACTATCCCTGAGTGAGCGCTTGAAGGGCTGATGCTTTTCCAACTCTTGTTGACCAAAGAGCCTTTGTCTTAACTTGGACATAGAGATGGGATCCACTCAGGGCCAACCACTACAGGGAGAGACCTTACTCGTGGCCAGAGTGGGCCTCTCTGGGCTGGGGAGAGGGTGGGATTGCACAAAAGTTCTGTGCTGTGTGTTGATGCCTACTTCCTGTGCTTTTCACTTAGACCAAAAAGATTTCACTCTGTCTTCCCCAGCTGGAGCAGATCTGCTTTATAATATGGAGTCATGTATGTTTCTTCTGGGAGAGTAATACTGCTAACTATATCATTAAAATCCCTACGGAGACTTGCTTCAGCTCAGATGGGCTTTGGTGAACTCACCTGGGTTGCTTTCTCAGGGAGGACCTTAAATTATCTGATGTGGGAATAATAAAGAGGGTTTGTTATTTCCTGGTCTTTGAAGCATCTGTGCCTCCAAAATCATTATCCTACAGTCCCAGGCATGAGGAATCCTGGGAGGTAAGAGCTAAATTACTGGCCCTAGTATCTACCTAATTTCAAGGGTTATTAGGTCATATTTGAAGAAAGCCAAGGCTAGTGTAGTAGTGTTTTGATGGGTTGGGACATAATGTGTTCATCTTTCCAAGACCATTCATAATAGAAGGCTGAGAAAGTGGGGGCCTTTTTTTAGTCTGTGAACTGTGGGCTGCTAGCACACTATCACTTTTCACAACCATGGGACAATCATCCCTTTTCCTTGGGATGTCATTCTGTTAGATTGTCCCGAAGTGCATCAAGAAGAGGTCTGGTTCGCTTCGCACCAGCTCTAGTTTGACACAATACTCAGTTTAGCAGGGATAGGGATCAGCCTGTGGCGTCACTGTTTTCCGTTCCAGTCCATCGCAGGCCACTACTAGCAGAAATGGGGATCCGCTCCTAGGAGATCCCCAAGAGCGGCTGCGCTAAGTTCCAGGATTCTGCACGGTTGGCGGGCCTCTTATCCCTGCTGATCCAGAGCTCCTCCCCGCCCTGAAATTTGTCCAATCAGAGCGAAGTAATCAGCTACGGTTTGTTTCAATGACTTCCGGTTCAGCACCGGAAGTCGTGCGGTGGAGCGAAATTTGAAGGAAGTGGAGCCGCGGCGGTGCGGCCACCCAGCTGAGTCTGTTGCAGTTTCCTGGGCTGTCCTGGTCACTTGAGTCAAGCCATTATGCCTATCCGCGCTCTGTGCACTATCTGCTCTGACTTCTTCGATCACTCCCGCGACGTGGCTGCCATCCACTGTGGCCACACTTTCCACATGCAATGGTGAGTAACAGCGGTGTAGGGTCCCCGGCGCGTGTCCTAGAGGCTGGCATGGGGTGTCGGGCCTAGAGGCAGTCCAGCCTCCGAACTCAGACAGGTGGTGACATTAGGGAAGCCTCACGGAAGCTTTCCGGCCTGGGCCGAAGTGAACCAGGTGGAAGCGATAGCTGCCCGGGGTACGATGAAAAGAGTTAGGTGCCTCTTTATTAACTTATGCAAAGAAATGTGACTTTAAAACTATTAGTCTGAGCGGAGAAGAAATGAGCTTTTCCGCATTAACGAGCACTTTTATTTCTTTGAAGCTCCACAAACAACCAGGTAGACTTGCGTCAACCCTGAAGGGTCTGTGTGATTTACTTGAGGGCTTGGATTGTTTCTATCCCAGAAGCATCTCATTGGCCAGATACCCAAGTGTATTCACCGCTCCAGCAAACCCGGCTTAACTTGGAAAGGCAAGGAAGTGCCTTCCTGTTAAGGGGTCCTGATGCCTATCTTGTGAGTGGGGAAAGGGTCCCTTTGCAACTGTGAACAGGCTGGTTCCCAACAAAAGAGAAAATAAGGAAAAGTGTGGTCCTTTGGGATGATGGGAAAGGACAGTATTCTGAACACTGCTGGATATCCCTTCCAAAGCTTAAGACCAGTGTTATAGTCAGAAGTGTTGCATATCCCAGGAAAGGGAGGGGAGGAGAAGGTGAGGAGGCAGGAAGATCAGGAGGTCAAGGGTAGTCTCAATTACATACTGAGGTAGAGTTGGACTCTCTGAGACCTTGTGTCAAAAGACAAAATCAAAAACACATAATCCAGTATTGCGTGGTCTGAACCCCATGCTCAGGGAGTCATTGTATAGTTAGAAGTCAGTCCTACCACTAAAAGTACTTTCCATTGCCTGCTCTCCCTGACCTTTAACCTGGAACTCTCCTGTGTATTTGCGATTGAGGTTTGTCTTTTGAAAGCATATTTGACTTTGAATATCTGATTTAATAGTCTTTGCATTTAACTGGACCTGTTAGTTCATTTAAAATGACACAGTTACTCTGGGCAGTGGTGGCACACACCTGTAATCCCAGCACTCAGGAGGCAGAGGCAGGCAGATCTGGGTTCGGGGCCAGCCTGGTCTACAAAGTGAGTTCCGGGACAGCCAGAGATGTTACACAAAGTAACCCTGTCACGAAAAATGAGACAAAAAGACACAATTACTGATATTTAGATTACATTTATCATATTCAGTATTTTTTATTTTGTCCCACCTGGTTTTTTTTTGTAGTTTTGTTTTTGTTGTTTGTTTGTCTTTGGTTTTTTTGTTTGTTTTGGTTTTTCAAGACAGGTTTCTCTGTGTATCCCTCACTCTCCTGGAACTTTGTAGACCATGGTAGCTTTTAACTCATGGATCTACCTGTCTCTGCCTCCCAAGTGCTGGGATTAAAGGCGTGCACCATCATATCCAGCTGGGTTTTTTTTTTATTTTATTTTTTATTTTAAATTACATGTCCATGTGCCTGTCTGTGTAGCTGTGTGCACACCAAATGCAGGTGCCCTTAGAGGTCTGAGGCATCTGATCCCAGTGAGACTGGAACTACACAGTTGTAAATTATCTGATGTGGGTGTTGGAAACTGAACTCAGGACAGCTGAAAGAGCAGTACCAATGTGTACTCTCAACCACTGAGCCATCTCTCCAGCCTTTTTAAAGCAAACAAGTCTTGCTGTGTGCAGCTTAGGCTAATCTGAATTTCCAGTTCTGTTTCTTCTGTGTCCTAGAGCTCAGATTGCAGGTGGGTGCCCGCCCCCATCCATGCCTTGTGCGTGGAAGGCAAGTGTTCTACCATCAGTCTGTATCCCAAGGCCTTGTATATCTGGTTTTTGTTTGCGTGTTTCGTTTTTGAAACAGGGTCTTGCTATGTAGCATTGGCTTGGCTGGTACTTGGTATCTAGCCCAGGCTAGCCTGGGATTCGTGGCAGTCCTCCTGCCTCAGCCTCCTGACTGCTGGAATTGCAGGTGAGTGCCACTACTGTGGCTTCCACTGATGTATGTCGTCTTATGTACCCTTGGCTGGTAGCCTTGAACTTACTGTGTAGCCATGGGTGACCCTGAATTCCTAACCCAAGTGTTGGAATTACATGTGTGTACCATCCATGTTTGGTGGTAGGGACTTACTTCAGGGCTTTGTGTTTGCTGGGCAAGTACTCTGTTCACTGAGCATTATTCCAAGCCCTCCCTGCCCCATGTATTTTGAATAAATCTTTCCTTTTTTTGAGACAGGGTCACACTATGTAGCTCTGGCTGGCTTTAAACGCAAAAGTTAAGCCTTCCGATTAATGGGGTTTTTTTGGTTTGGAATAGTTTTCATCTACTGGTTAAGTTTAAATGATGATACAGAGAGTTATTATATGCCCTTTGCACAAGTTCCCCAGTATTCACATTTTTACAAAATGATTGTGCAATTTCCAAGCTAAGAAATTAACACTGGTGCAATACTTTGATACTGTGGAGTTTATTTGAGTTTTACTGGTGTTTTTCCTTCATTAATGCTCTTAAGTTTATTCCAGAAATCAGGCTAAGTTACCAGGCTGTATGCAGTTGATACATCATTTTAGTCAACTCTGGTCTGTGACAGCTTTGGTGTTTCTTGTAGATTTTGCTGTTTTTAATGGTCTTGACACTTTTGAAGAGTCCGGGTCAGTTATTTTGTAGACTGTCTCTTAATTTGAGTTTATAATGTTTTCTTTTCTCTTTAATTAATTAATTAATTTTTATTTTATGAGCATTGGTGGTTTTGCCCACATGTATATCCTTGTGAGGGAATCAGGTCCCTTGAAACTGAGGTTGCAGATATTTGTAAGTTGCCGTGTGGATGCTGGGAATTGAACTCTGGTTCTCTGGAAGAGCAGTCAGTGCTCTTAACCACTGAGCCATCTTTCCAGCCCCCTTGTCATGTTTTCTTATAATTAGACTTGGATTTAGGGGAGACTACCATAGTGTGAGGTGCCCTTCTCCTGGCATCTTGTTGAAGGTGTGCAATTACATCAATAGGCCTCATTTTTTGGGACCTTAACTTAGAGTCTTTGGTTAAGTTAGTATTGTCCAAGTTTTCCACTGCAAAGTTACTGTTTTTCTTCCAATATTCTAGAGGAAGTTACTAGGTCCAGTTCACAATCAGCCAGGAAGGAAAAGTTTATTCAATTGTTTGCAGTGTGGACTCATGGGTATTTATCTTAGCTTTTAATTATGGACCTTATATCATTTATTTTAATGCTCAGAATAGCTCCTGTCTCCTGCCTCTGCCACCTTCTAACTTAATTGTTTTCTGTAGCTATAATTTGAACTAAGGGCCTTACTCATGCTAAGTAAGTACTCTACCACTGGGCTACATCTCCAGACCCCCACCTACCTACTGTCTTTCTGTGTGTGTATTGCTGGAGGCCATGGGAGTATACAGCAGGTGACAAGTAGTATTCAACAGGCCGATCTACCAGATGAATGACTCCCTGATGGGAGCCCCACTTGGCAAGGCTGGGGGTCTCTAATTTTTCTCATGTGCCACTAATAACAGCTATGGGTATTTTCCCACTGCTTGTGTGTTTGTCATGTGAAAATATTCCATCTACTGGGCACACATATAACTGGATGGTCAGGAAGATGATTTCTGCTTAACTGTATAATTCTGATGAATAGAAATAATTCATAAGGATATTTTTCATTACTTAGACTGACATAAGAAAGAAATAGTATTCTCATTCACAAAGACAGCTAATTTTAGACTTCAGAACAAATTCAAAGCAAACTTGTTTCCCCTGGAGATGAATATCTAGTTGCCCTTAGAGACAAATATATTTCCCAGGTGTTTATTGCTGATTCGAGGTCAGCATGAAGCAACTTTAATAGACATAACTGGCCCAGCAATGGACTTTCTGCACATACTCCGAACCTCAAGGTTCAGCTAACTAACTATTTACTGTTTAAGTCCTGAATTTCAATGTCACTTTCTGTCTGGAAACCCTGACCTCTCAGAGCTTCATGCTTGCTTTACTCATCATGCCAGGTCAGAACAACCTCCCCAGCCTGAGAGAGGCTGTGTGACCAGTATGGCTCTGTTTCTTATTGTTTACTCAAGAAGTGCTGTGACCCTGAGAATGCAGTTCATATCTGTCCAGAGGTTTTGGCTGTGAGAAGAAGCGGGAGAAATGTAGGGAGAAGTAGGAGACACCTGTGATGGAGAGAGAAGTGTTATGTAGCCGTATGTAAAGAGATGTAGCTGTGTGGAGACAGAGATTTTTAGAAAGGGGTTCTTAAGATGAAGTAAAAGAGAAAGTTACCATTAGAAAGTGTGTGTTTCCTTATTTACCTCTCAGATAGAAGAGTCTAGCCCTCGCTGCGTTCCTGGATTTTTTTTTTTTTTTTTTTTTTTTTTTTTTTTGCCTCCAGAGCAGGCTCTCCAAAAGGCCACTGGTAGTGTGTGGGTGGGGGTGGAGGGTGTATTGCTGGAGTCACTTGAGAACAAATAGGTGTTCTACCACTGAGATACATCCTTAACTTTTGTTATTATTCTATTTTATTTTAAGTATGTGGGTTGTTTTCCCTGTAGGTATGTCTGTGCACCATGAACATATCTGGTATCTGTAGATTCAGAAAAAGGTATCAGATATCCTGAAACTGGAGTTACAGATGGTTGTGAACCTCCATGTGGGTGCTGGAAATCAAACCTAGGTCCTCTGGAAGAGCAGCCAGTGCTTCACGCTCCAGCTCCAAGTCCTTTTTTTTTAAATACTACTATTATATTATGTAGCAAGCCTGGCTTCAAGTTTAAACTCTTCCTTTCTTAGACTCTCAGGGGCTAGGTTATAGGCATATATTCCGCTGCCTGGTTCTATTTTTTTTTTTTTAGATTTATTTATTTATTATGTATACAGTATTCTCAGTATTCTGTCTGCATGTATGCCTACAGGCCAGAAGAGGGCACCAGATCTCATTACAGATGGTTGTGAGCCACCGTGTGGTTGCTGGGAATTGAACTCAGGACCTTTGGAAGAGCAGGCAGTGCTCTTAACCACTGAGCCATCTCTCCAGCCCCCCACCCCCCTTTTTTTTGGTTTTTCAAGACAGGGTTTCTCTGCAGCTTTGGAGCCAGTCCTGGAACTAGCTCTTGTAGACCAGGCTGGTCTTGAACTCACAAAGATCTGCCTGCCTCTACCTCCCGAGTGCTGGGACTAAAGGCGTGCGCCACCACCACCTGGCTGCCTGGTTCTATTATTATTGTTATTATTATATCGTATATTATATAAAAATTAACTATTTTAACTTAAAATTTTTTTGAGGCAAGATCTCACTATGCAGACCAACTTGACCTTGAACACAAAGATCCACCTGAGAGCAGAAATTAAAGTTGTGTACCACCATACCTGACACTATTGTAACCATTTTTAGGTGCTGATTTGGTGACATTAAGTACATTTACAATGTTGTATAATCTTCAGCACTGTCGTCCATCACATGATAACTTTCCATGTTCTCTCGTAGGCCCTGAACCCCACTCCTGCACCTTCTGTCCCTGAGGTGCCTACTCTAGAGATCCCATATAGGAGGAGTCTTAATTCTTTGCCGTTTTGAGTCTGATGTACTTTACTTAGCATAATAATTCTAACATTCATCCATCTTATAGCATGCACCAGAATTTTACTTTTGTTGTGGCCAATATTTAATTGTGTATATGAAATGCCGTATTTGTTTACATTCATTTGCTGATAGACAGGCATTTCCAGGTTCTGCCTGCTGTGAGTAGTGCTCCTGTGAACTGCGGTACAAGTACCTGTCTGGGTCTTTGTTTCAGTTCTTTAGAACAGTAAAAGTACCTGGAGCCGAGAGACTGGGCATATGGAGATTCTATATTTAGAGTTTTGGGGACCTGGCATACTATCGTCCACAACTGTCTGCCTCTCTTCTCTCTGACTTTGTCTCTGTCTCTTTCTCTCTCCATCTTTCTATTTCTTTCTTACATCTCTCTGTTGCACAAGCTGATTTCAAACACCATTTTATTATTTTTAGTGCTAGACATTGAACACATAGCCTGCTATATACTAACCCCATGCTCTACCTCTGAGCTAAATCTCTCTCTCTCTGTCTCTCTCTCTCTCACACACACACACACACACACACACACACACACAATGTAGCCAACCTGTGCTACATAGTGAAAACTTGTCTAAAGTGTGTGTGTGTTACTAGGATTCAAACCCATGGCCTTGCACAAGTACTATTCCAGATAGCTATACTCGTAATTCTTCCCTTTTCATGATAGATATCCTTGTAAGTACTGCATACATCACATTGATTTTTGGTTTAGTTTTTGTTTTTCAGTTGTGGCAAAATATGTCCATCATAAAAATTACCATCTTAATGATTTTAGGGCTGGTTCAGTGGTAAAGTGCTTGCCTAGCTTGCACGAGGCCAGAGTTTCCATTTCAGGTCACACACACGCACACTTAAACAGACACACACAAAACCAACAAAAGAAACCTCAAGCTGGAGCAGTGACTAGCTCTCATCCCGGCACTCAGGAGGCTGAGATAGGAAGACCAGCCTGGGCTACAGCAGAAGAATTTGAAGGTTACATAATTAAGTGATGTTAAGTATTCACATTTTGTACAGCTGTCACCACGGTTTTAAAATGGTTTTGTCTTCCCAGATTGACACGCACTGCTTCAGTGGTAATCCCCGCTGTCTCTGCCTGAGGCCTGGTGACTGTCATTCTCAATGAGTTTGATTTCTCCAAGTACAGTTTGTCTTTTATGATAGGTTTATTTCAGCTAACTTAGTGTCTTAGACGTTCATTCATACTAATTAGAGCATGCTTCAGAATTCTTTCTGCCAGGCTTTTGATGCACCTTATCTCAGGACTAGGAGGTGCCGCACAGCAGACCTCAAGCCGGAATGTGGGAGTGATTGCGTTCAGAAAACCAGAAATCCTCATCTCAAGATTCTTAGTTCAGTGACTTCTGCAAAATTCTTGTTGCTGTCTAAGATTACATGTTCACAGTAGGGTCAGGATAGTCTTTTTGGAGGTAGGTGGCGTTACTCTGCCTCCCATTGTCTTTCTGGAGCTTTCAGACATACGTGTGCCAGATTTTCTCTAGAGTACCTTCTATGTCTTTTATTATATCTAATTTTTTTCATTTTTTAAGTTCTGTTGTCTTGTTTGCCATCCTCAAACCCAGGGTTTCCTACATGGTAGACAAATGCCCTATCACTGAACTGTATCTCTGCCCTTAGCTTTTTAACTTGGTTGGTTGGTTTTGTTGGTGGGTCTCTTGTAGCCGAGGCTGGCCTTCAGCTTACTATATAGGTGAGAATGACCTTGAACTTCTGATCTTCCTGCCTTTGCTTTCCAAATACTGGCTTGTTTGTTTGCTTTTGGTTTGAGACAAGATCTCACCATTGGGAGGCCCTTCCTTGCCTTTCAAGCATCTAAGATACAGTGTGTGCCACCACACACTTCTTTTTTTCTTTTTGTTTGTTTGAGGTAGGGTCTCATTATATGCCTCAGAGTTCAATTTGTTAGACCAGGCTGGCTTCAAACTCAGAAGTCTGCCTGCCTCTGCCTCCCAGGTACTAGGATTGAAAATGTTCATCCCTGCACCTGGCTACTTATTTTTGAGATAGCATGGAACTCACCATGTGCCCCAGACTGGCCTTAAATTCATGGCAATCCTGTAGTCTCAGTCCCCCAAATTCTGGGATTACAGGCATGAACATGTCTAGGTTGCTTTATTTTATTGAAGTACTGCAGAAGTAACTAGAGAAAAGTACACATGCTAAAAGTACTTAGCTTGTAGGGTCGTCACAACTCCAGCACATCTGTGCAGCCAGAATTCAGGTCTAGAAGCATGGTATATAAGTGGGAGGGCAGCTCAGTCCTGCGTGAATAAGGATCTAGGTTAGCTCTCCAGCTCTGCAGAACAAAGAGGATATTATCTGCATTAGAAATCTCATGTGCTCTTCTGATCATCCTGTCAGCACCCACACACTCCGAACGGTACCACTTTGCCTGTTTTTTTCTTTTATACAGATGAGATCATGCAGAATATGCTTTTGTGCATGTGTCTAACTTCTCTTCATTATATTTTAATGATTCATTGATAATATGCTTCTTAGTTAACTATTACACTTTGCCTTGTTAGCCTTAATTTTGTGTTGTATGTGGCCTTTGAATATATTTGTAGTTTTTAAAATGTATTTATAGGAAAGAATTGGCCGTAGGAAATGGTACCACTTTTCAAAGAGGAGTTTGTTTGTCTCTCATTTCTGGGGTGAAAAAGTCTGTCCCAGTCTCTCTCTCTCTCTCTTTCTTTCTTTCTCTCTGTATAATTCTCTTGCCTAGTGTTAGAATTACAGGTAGGTACCACCGCACCTGCAGGAGACTGTTTCAGTTAATATTTAAGACCTGAGTTTTGCTGGACCATACTGGTAAATTATGTAAATCTGGGCTGTGTAGCCCTTAGAGTTCTAACTTAAAGTAACAGAAGTTCCACCTCCTGAGAGACTCTGAGTTTTGTCTGTCACCTACACTCTTCAGCCCAGCTTGCAAAGAATAGCCTTTGGCCAAGCCTCCAAACCCAAAACCACTGCCAGCCGCTGAGCACTGTGTAGCCCTTACGGAAAGTCCTGCCTGTAGTGACAACCTCCCATTGCAGTCAGGCCGGTGTTGGGGCAAAGAGGCGCTAACAGCAGTGGCCATGTGACCTGTGTCCCCAGCCATGCGAGGATTACTTGTCTTTTATTGTTTTCATTGTAGCCTAATCCAGTGGTTTGAGACAGCACCAAGTCGGACCTGCCCACAGTGTAGAATCCAGGTAAGGATGATGGAGTGTGGGTCTCAGCTAAAGACCTTCTTTCCAGGAAACAGGGATGGGGAAAACATCTCTGAAATAGAAATATTCTGACCTTTTTGACCCCCTTGGTGTAAGGTCCGTTGACCCTCACAAATGCGCGTGAGTCACTCTGGAGGCTGGCTCACCCTATGGTGTAACCTTCTTAGTTGTGCTTCTCTTGTGTGTATTTGGCCTCCTTCAGTGTTTAACAAATGCTCCCATGCATAAAGTTGAAGAATCTTTTAAGCACTCGTAAGTGTTGTCTGCAGCGACATGACTTCAGCCACCAGCAGACCAGCAGCCCTGACTCTGGGTACGTGTAGAAATGAAGAGGTCTTCTCACTCAAAAGGATATGTGCTGAAAAGTTAGGCCTGAGAGCAGACCTGGCACACGTGGCCGGCAGCCAAAGCCACGTTTAATCTTTCCTCCTCACCTTTGACCTCACTCCACCGTTCTCTGTCTTGTTCTCCCATCCAGGTTGGCAAAAAGGCTATTATCAATAAACTGTTCTTTGATCTTGCCCAGGAAGAGGAGAGTGTCTTGGATGCAGAATTCTTAAAGGTATCCAGGATTTATCTCGTTTTACTGGATTCCAAACCTTCTGAGAGTTGACTTTTCACTTCCACTTAGAGAAGGTACCTAGGGTGTAGATGGAGCTAGGCCTGTGGCACAAAGACTTGGCAGAGCTGTCAGGGTGAGGGCAGGGCTTTGAGACAGTCATCAGAGGCGTCTACTGTAAGAGGAGAGTGGCCCATGACTATGAGAACTCCCCTTGGACATTCAGGGCAATTTGGACTGAAGGATCGCACGCCTCTCTGAAGGCCCCTTGTCTTATGAAGGACTTAGAGGACTTCAAGCCTTCCTGCCCAGCACGCTTTTGTGCTGAACAGTTAGTGACACGTTAAGAAATTCTTCCATTCTCACTAGTCAGGGAAGATGTGTAAATCCACCATTCTTTAACCTGCCTGTGCCTCAAAATTGCCTGGAGAAGATGGTGTAAAGGCAGATGCCTGGGCCTTTCCAAGCCCAGCCAAAGAGGGTGAAGCCCCTGAAACCCAGCCCAGGCAGAAAGCCTGACTATGGGGGGTGACCAGGCTGCCTTCTATCTTCTCCTGTTTCCCCTCCAAATCTAAGGTTTCCTTGTTTTGTGTGAGGGAACTAGATTGGCAGGATGTCTTGAGGAAAATTGGGTTGGGGTTTCCAAGTGCTTGCTGAATGCTAAGGGTTAATTTGCTGGGAATCTGTCAGATTACAACTCATTTGACCTTAGCCCCTGGGCATTGTGATGTCCTTGGAACCTCCTTGCTTCAAAATGGTCGAGTTTTTGTGTTTGAAGCCAGCCCGTTCATCGTCATGGTAACTGCTCCCAGATTTAAGAGGTGTCCTCCCTGTGATGAAGACAACAAAGGCAGCTTCGAGTCTTTTCAGCTTTCAAAGCCAAGTTTGTAAGACAGGGAGGCAGCATCTTGAATAGTTTGGAGCCAGGACTTCGAAGGCATCCTGCTGAGGTGTGGAAGGACCTTGGAGAGATGGGGAGCTATGCAGCAGCCGGTGTTTGTTCTCAGGCATATATACCATTTCCGTTCCCAGTTGTGTAGTCTATGCCGCCCAATGCAGGAGCTCCTACCCCCAGAGCCCTGAGCAGAGGCTCTGGTAGTCGGGGGCTTACTGGTCATGTGAAATCCTGGGTCTTCTGATAACCTTTCAAGGGTAGTCAGCAGGAAAGTATGCCTGGAAGTATGCTGTAAAAATCCTTGTTCTCCTGACTGTGGCTATAGGCATCTCTTGCTTTCAGAGGCATTGAGTTATTTTGACTCCCAAATGGGAGCTGGATGTAATTCTACCCCAGCTTCTCAGAGTCAGCCTGGAGCTAAGAGGGAGGTACACAAAGCAGGCAAAGCCCAAGATGGAGAGAACTGGTGATGGTTCAGAGCGGGGTGGCCATCTCAGTTCTGTGTCCCTCGTGAGTGCAGCTAGTATTCTGGAGGCTGAGGGAGGCTACTGCTGGGCCAGGAGCCCTGGGAGCCTCTGCTGTTGACCGGCCAGCCAACAGCCAAGCTTCACTTCCTGTGGGATTCACTTTGTACATCTCACCTACCTTTCTAAAAGGCTCAGAAAGGAGCTGGAGAGATGGCTCAGGGTTTACAGGCACTGGCTGTTCTTACAAATGACAGGGTTTGGTTCCCAGTACCTGACACCATCTTCTGGCCCCAGCAGGCAATGTGAATACACGATGCCCTGACATAAATGCAGGCAAAACACTGATACACATAAAATAAAAATAATCTTTTTAAAAAGATTTATATATCTTATGTATATGAGTGCCGTGTCTGTCCATATGCTAAAAGAGGGTATCAGATCTCATTAATATATGGTTGTGAGCCACCATGTGATTGTAAGGAATTGAACTCAGGTCCTCTAGAAGAGCAGCCAGTGCTCTTAACCTCTGAGCCACCTCTTCAGCCCAAAAGTAAATAAATCTTTTTAAAAAATGTCCCATATACCTTAAATCCCAGCACTTGGGAAGCAGAGGCATGTGGATTTCTGTGAGTTTAAGGCCAGCTTGGTGTACATAGTGAGTTCCAGGACAGCCTGAGCTACCTAGTGAGACTTTGTCTCAAAACAAACAAAGAAATCATAAACATAAAACAATGTGCATCTCTCTGTTGACTTGGCCTTGAAGTGTATGGGTCCTTTCCTGGACCAACAGTCTTCACTGATCCTGGGGCTCTGCACACCCTTATGGGGCCCATATGGAGGCTAGTTGTAATGCGTTCCTGTCATTTATTGTGTGTATTGTCTTGCAGAATGAACTGGACAGTACTAGAGCCCAGCTTTCCCAGAAAGGTAAATTAATAAGCGACAAGAGGCCCTGGGAAGCCCCTGACTCGGGTATTGGAGAGAGGGCCTAAGGGGAAAGCCAGGTGTTCCTCCTTTGTCTAGCTAGCCCTTATAACCAGCCAAAGAGCAGAAGGTGGCTGAAGCTGTCTGCCTGGGCCAAGGCAGCCTCTTTTCACTGTTTCAAACTTTTTGCCCAGAACCAGATTTGGCAGGGTCCCACCTGATGAGTTTAACAGGGGTTTGCTTGAGTTCTGTAACGATGAATTAGAGCTACAGGAGTGGGAAACAGTGAGATCTACCCAAATAGTTCATGCAGGAAAAAGGAGAGCTTGTCTCTTAGGTGAAAGCCCTAACTTAGTTTTCTTGGTGCATAGCGGAGAGAAAAGCAGGCCACCTAACTTTCAGGCCTCACCTTGTTCTTACCTGGCTCAGGGATAAGTTGCTTAAATTCAAGGGTCAAGGTTGTCATGCATGGATGAGCCTTTGCCTTGCTTCTTTCTGCCCTTGCTCCAGAGAGGGAGAAACGGGACAGCCAGGCCATTATCGATACTCTACGGGACACATTGGAAGAACGCAATGCCACTGTGGAGTCCCTGCAGAACGCCTTAGACAAGACAGAAATGCTGTGTTCTACTCTTAAAGTAAGTCCTCAGAGTCAGTGGGGAGGTATAGCCACAGTCCTGTGCTTGGAATACACAGTGATCTACCTGCTCCTGCCTCCCCAAGTGCAGAGATTAAAGGTGTGCACCACCATGCCTAGCCTAGGCTCACAGCTCTAGTCAGATCTAATAGTTCTGCCTCAAAATATACCTTTATTTAGACAGTGGTAAGGTGAAGGCAAATCTCTTCTTCCCAAGCCCCTTCTGTACCGTACCTATCAAGCTCATAAGAAAAGGGGCTATGATGGCTGTGCTTATGGATTTTGTACCAGGTAACAAGGCCTTGCCAACACTTCACAGAGGGCCTGCTCAACGGAGACCTGAGTAGGCTGGGCCATGTTTCTAAAAGTGGCTCCTACTCCACTGATGAGGCCAATCTGAAGAATCTTCCATTAGGACTCTAGTCCTTGGTGGGGCTGCTCTCTGGAGCTAGATCAAACAGCATCCTAGGGAGGAGCAAAGGCCTTTGAAGTCCGCTATGCCAAGCTGACCGAGCAGATCAAAGCCGCAGAGCAAGCAGGCCTAGGCCCAGATGAATTTTCTATCAGCCTGGGTTCATGAGCCTCTTGCTCTCCAAGGGCCATGAGGCGATTGATCTGAACTCACGATTGATATTCTAGTCTTGTAGGCAAGAGCAGCCCTTGCTGGGTGCCATTTGAAAGGGATAGGAGCCATCCTTATGAGCAGACAAGGCCTGAGGATATTCATTTTCTGTTCCTGCTTGGAGGCTGAGCTGCATCACATGTCCTGCCCGGTGGGAGGAAACAAACTAGCACCAGGTTGCAGAACATTCCCAGGTCAGAGATGGAGTGTCTCCCACTGAGGACAGTCCCTGACTTGGCTCTCCTATCCTGGCATTTCTTGTCCTTGTGTCTAGATGAGAGATGAGTTTGTGCTCTTGGCTTCTTCAGCTATATTATAGCAAGTATGTACCATGAGACCCAGACCGTAGAATCTTGGTAGCCCACAGTAGGCCTGAGCCACTGAACTGTGCCTATATCAAGGCACATCTCCAGAGGTGAAGATACAGCTGCCCTGAAGTCTCTTAGCAACAAAAGTGTAGGCCAAGTGAGAGCTATAGTGCAAAGCCTGGGTTGGGTTCCCAGCACTTCACACACA
This sequence comes from Ondatra zibethicus, assembly GCA_004026605.1. Classification (NCBI taxonomy): domain Eukaryota; kingdom Metazoa; phylum Chordata; class Mammalia; order Rodentia; family Cricetidae; genus Ondatra; species Ondatra zibethicus. The sequence goes on along the minus strand of PVIU01027697.1, from coordinate 2 downwards.
CA
>PVIU01027696.1:5637-20171 GCA_004026605.1 Ondatra zibethicus | reverse complement strand
TTGTCATCAGTATTCTTGATCTTAGCCATTCTTACAGGTGTAAGATGGAATCTCAGAATTGTTTTGATTTGCATTTCTCTGATGACTAAGGATGTTGAACATTTCCTTAAGTGTCTTTCAGCCATTTTATATTCCTCTGTTGAGAGTTCTCTGTTTAGGTCTGTACTCCATTTTTTTATTAAATTATGTGATCTTTTGGTGTCCAATTTCTTGAGTTCTTTGTATATTTTGGAGATCAGACCTCTGTCTGATGTAGGGTTAGTGAAGATTTTTTCCCATTCTGTAGGCTGTTGTTTTGTCTTGTTGACTGTGTTCTTTTTTTTACAGAAGCTTTTCAGATTCAGGAGGTCCCATTTATTAATTGTTTCTCTCAGTGTCTGTCCTGCTGGGGTTCTATTTACAAAGTGGTTCCCCGTGCCAATGCTTTCAGGTGTATTTCCCACTTTCTCTTCTTTAAGGTTTAGTGTGGCTGGCTTTATGTAGAGGTCTTTGATCCATTTGGACTTGAGTTTTGTGCATGGTGATAGATATGGGTCTATTTTCATTCTTCTACCTGTTGATATCTGGTTATACCAGCACCACTTGTTAAATATGCTTTCTTTTTTCCAGTTGATATTTTTTGCTCCAAAATATCTTTTGCTATTTGTGGCTATTGTGAAGGGTGTTGATTCTCTGATTTCTTCCCCAGCCCTTTTATCATCTGTGTATATGAGGGCTACTGATTTTTTGAGTTAATCTTGTATCCTGCTACATTGTTGAAAGTGTTTATGAGTTTTAGAAGTTCCTTGGTAGAATTTTTGGGATCACATATGTAAACTATCATATTGTCAGCAAACAGTGGGAGTTTGACTTCTTCTTTTCCAATTTGAGGCCCCTTGATCTCCCTTTGATGTCTTATTGCTCTAGCTAGGACCTCAAGAACTATATTGAATATATAAGGAGAGATTGGACTACCTTGTCCAACTGTACTGCAGAAGCTCTGCCCAGTGTTGCACTGCAGGTCTCTGCCTCTGTTTTCATGATTTGATTTGCTGGATAAAGGTTCCATGGTGACATTGAAGACATTCCTCATTCTTACTACAGAGCAAGGCCAGTTTTGGCACCTTCTCTTTATTGCTTAGGGTCTTAGCTGGGGTCATCCTTGAGGATACCTGGGGATTTCGCTTGTGCCATGTTTCTTGCCAGTCCCATAATGGCTCCCTCAATCAAAATATCCCTTTCATTGGTCTCATCTCTATGCTTGCTCCATTAGGAATAGCCATCCCTTTCCCTCAAGTTCTCTTCCCTCCTCTCCTTCTCCACTTCTTTTCCACTTCCACCCTTCCATTTCCTCCCAATTCTATGCTCCCCATTTTGTCAGGCCATCTTGTCTATTTTCCCTGTCCAGGTGGATCTATGTATGTTTTTCTTAGGGTTCATCTTGCTACTTAGCTTCTCTGGGATCATGAACTAACTATGGGCTCAAGATCCTTTGCTTTATAGCTAATATCCACTTATGAGTGACTATATACCATGTTACTCTTTCTCGTTCCAGATTACCTCACTCAGGATGGATCATTCTAGTTCACTTTATTTCCTTTCCAATGCCAAGATATCTTGGTTTTTTTTTTTTTTTTTTACCACTAAGTAGTGATCCATCGTGTAAATGTGCCACATTTTCTTTATCCATTCTTTGGATGAGGGTCATCTAGGTTGTTTCCAGGTTCTGTCTATTACAAATAATGCTGCTATGAACATAGTTGAACAATGTCCTTATAGTATGATTGAGCATCTTTTGGGTATATGCTAAGAGGGATATTGCTGGGTCCTGAGGTAGGTTGATTCCCGATATTCTGAGAAAGTGCCATTCTGATTTCCAGAGTACTTTTACAAGTTTGCATTCCCACCAGCAATGCAAGAGTGTTCACCTTACTCCATATCCTGTCCAGAATCAGTTATCATTGGTGTTTTTGATTTTAGCCATTCTGACTGGTGTAAGATGGTATCTCAGAGTCATTTTGATTTATGTTTTCCTGATGGTTAAGGATGGTGAATATTTCTTTAAGGGTCTTTTGTGCATTTGAGTTTCTTCTGTTGAGAATCCTCTGTTCACATCTGTACCCCATTTTTTAATTGGATTATTTGGAACTTTGACATTGAATGTTTTGAGTTCTTTATGTATTTTGGAGATCTCTGTCTGATATGAGGTTGGTGAAGATGTTTTCCCATTCAGTAGGCTCCCTTGCTGTCTTATTGACTGTGTCCTCTGCTTTAGAGTAGCTTCTCAGTTTCAGGGGGTCCCATTTATTTATTGTTGTTCTCAGTGTCTATGCTACTGTTGTTATATTTAGAAAGTGGTCTTCTGTGATCATGCATTGAAGGCTACTTCCCACTTTCTCCTATTACAGGTTCAGTGTGGTTAGATTTATATTTAGGTCTTTAATCCATTTGGCCTTGAGTTTTGTGCATGGGGATAGATGTGGATCTATTTGTATTCTTCAACTTGTTCGCATCCAGGTATGCCAGCACCATTTATTGAAGATGCTTTCTTTCATCCATTTTAGCTTCTTTGTCAAAAATCTGGTATCCATAGGTGCATGGATTAATATCCATGTTTTTGATTTTTTTTTCCCATTGGTCAACCTGTGTGTTTTTCTGCCAATACCAAGCTGTTTTCATTATTGCAGCTGTATATAGAGCTGGATGTCAGGGATGTTACTGCTTTCAGAAATTCCTTTATTGTACAGAATTGTTTTGTCTTTCTTGCTCTTTTTCTTTTTCCACATGAAGTTGGTCATTGTTCTTTCAATGTCTGTGAAGAATTGTGTTGGGATATTCCTGGGGATTGCTTTGAATCTATAGATTGCTTTTGGTAGGATGGCAATTTTTATTGTGTCAATCCTACCTATCCAAGAGTATGGCAGATCTTTCCATTTTCTGGTATCTTCTTCAATTTTTTCTTCAAAGACTTGTTCACTTCTTTGGTTGTTTTACCAGAAGTTAATTTATGTTATTTGTGGTTATTGAGAAGGGTGATTTTTTTCTGATTTCTTTTCAGTTTCTTTTTCATTTGTATTTAGTAGTGTTAGTGATTTTTTTTTGAGGTGATCTTGGATCCTACCACATTACTGGAAGTATTTATCAGTTATCAGATTTAAGGGTGCCCTAATAGAGCTTTTTGGGTTCACTTATGTATACTATCATATCATCTGCAACTAGCAAAAGTTTGGCTCCTTCTTTCCAATATGAATCCCCTTCATCTTCTTTGTTGTCTCCGTGCTCTAGCCAGGACTTCAAGAATTACATTGAATAGATATGGGGAGAATGGACAGCCTTGTCCTGCTCCCAGTTTTAGTAGAATTGCTTTTAGTTTCTCTCCATTTAATTTTATGTTGGCTCTTAGCTTGCAGTAAATTGCTATCATTATGCTTAGATATGTTCCTTGTATACCTGATGTCTCCAAGACCTTAATCATGAAAGGGTATTGGAGTTTATTGAATGCTTTTCAATATCTAATGAAATGATCACATGTTTTTTTCTTTTAGTCTATTTATATGGAGGATTACAATGATACATTTTCATATGTTGAACAATCCCTGCATCTCTGGATGGAGAAGACTTGATCATGGTGGATGATTTGTGATGTGTTCTTGTATTTAGTCTGCCAATATTTTATTGAGCATTTTTGCATCTATGTTCATGAGAGAGATTGGTCCTTAATTCCCTTTCTTGATTAAGTCTTTGTGTGGTTTTGTATCAGAGTCACTGCACCCTCATAAAGAGAGTTTGGCAATGTTCCTTCTGTCTCTATAATGGGGAACAATTTGAGGAGTATAGGTATTAGCTCTTTGTAAAGTTCTGGTAGAATTCTGCACTGAAAACATCTGGCCCTGGGTTTTTTTTTTTTATTTTGGTTGTTGACTGATTCTTTTTTTCCTGCAGTTTATACATATATTTTAATTGTATACATGGTCATGATTTAATTTGGGTATGTGGTACCTATTGAGAAAGTTGTACATTTCATTTATACTTTCCAATTTTATGAAGTACATGTTTTTGTAGTATGATCTAATGATTCTATGGATTTCCTTAATGTCTGTTGTTATATTCCTCTTTTCATTTCTGATTTTGTTAATTTGGATGTACTGTATATTGAAACCACCTCAAGATCAGCAAGAGCTCTTTACTACTGAGCCCTTTCTTCCCTATGTTGACCATGTATGATCAACATTTAAATTACTCATGTTTCACCTGTCCCTTTGAAACTATTTAAACTCACAGAGCCATTTAGTAAATTCATATTGATATCATACTTTAAATTAGGGCATTCCAGGTTTCTGGAAGGTAAATACAGAACTCTTTGTAGAAACATCAGTAAAAACATCTGAATTCTTCATTTCTCTTTTGTTTCTTTGACTGATTTTAACATGGGAGACAGGGTTTAATATGTACTTTGGGCTGTCCATTAACTGACTGCATAGACTAGGCTGGAATTTAACTGAGAGGCAGATATCCATGCCTCTGACTTCTGAGTGCAGAGGTTAAATTTGTGGGCCTCTAATACAGCTTGTCCATATTATTTTTTTTCTTTTTGTCACTTGTAAATTTTATACAATTTCTCTCATGTGTACTGTTGACCTGTTTACTTTTCTCTCTATGTTTTTTTTTAATATTTTTTATGGTTTATTAGCTTTATTGTATGTGCATTGGTGTGAAGGTGTCAGATCCCCTGCAACTAGATCTTCAGACAGTTGTGAGCTGCCATGTGGGTGCTGGGAATTGAACCCGGGTCCTCTGGAAGAGCAGTCAGTGCTCTTAACCACTGAGCCATCTCTCCAGCCCCTCTCTCTATGTTTTTAATAGGGATTTCTCTTGCATGTGATATCCCATTCACAGGGTACAGATATGAGACCTATTCAGCTTCCTTCCAAAAATATTTAGTGACTATATTATAATGTCTGTGTCATTAAATACGTTTGGGGACCACCAGAGTTTTATGACTATACAGTAGGAGAAGTATACATTTACCATGTTGTCAGTATCATGCTCTCTGTTGTACACATGACCATGTGGGTCATTTCAGGATGTAGTGACCTATGATGATGTGCATGTCGACTTCACTTGGGAAGAGTGGAAGTTGCTGGATCCTTCACAAAGGAATCTCTACAAAGATGTGATGCTGGAAACCTACAGGAACCTCACTACCATAGGTAAGACTGAATTTTCCTTCAGGGTTTTAAATAACGGGACATCTTTTCCTCATATTTTGATGCTACTCTACAATCTGATTGAGAAAGAAAAGTGAGTCAAGTAAATCAGGCATGTTTCTAAGGTTTACAGAAGATAGCAACTTAAATTTTGTACAATTTTCAATAAATACAATATATTTTCTGTTACTGTTTTTTAGGATACAGTTGGGAAGACCATAATACTGAAGAACGTTGTCAAAGTTCCAGAATTCATGAAAGGTAACCTGATATGAATGTCCCTCTGAAGACATTATAATGTGTTCTAGATGTTTTAAACAAAAGCAAGTATAAGGAAGCCCAGGTTCATGTGCATTGATGATTATTAAATTATCACAAAACCATAATCCTCAGTTATAGACAGGTGAATTTCATTTGGAAGGCACTGACAAGACAAGAAAGAAAATGCCTCAATAGATTTCACCCTTTGAATCCTAGCTCCATGAGAGCTATGCTATGGAAATGCCAATCTATTAAGTTTTTTACCACCCATATTCAGAAAGGTATATATGTTGAAGATGTGATAAGCACATCTCCAAAACTTTCTAATAAGCAAATGGTTCATAGTAAAGCTAGTGTTACCCATGTGCTTGCTGTGACTGTACTAAATTTAGTTAGGGGGCAGTTAGAGTCAAGAGTCAAGGGGCTGTCATTACTGAGAAATTAATGCTTATACTACATGTCTAAGAGGAACAGAAATTCACACTATGCTATTCAATGTGTAAATCTTCTATTTGTTATTCATTCTTTACTTGGTATATCATATATTATTCTGTATACAAGTCATATGACCATATTAGCAGACATAACCTACCACAGATGAATGCCTAAATTTTTCCAGGTCTCTTCAAATATGTAAAAAAAAATCTCCTATAGAAAAAAGATTCTGTAATTGTGATCCAATAATAGAGGTTCTTACCATGACAGGTGTTTTCAAAAATGCAAAACAACCCCTAATAAAGGGGAGCAACATGAATACCAACACAGTGATAACACCGTAAGATCTTCTTTACTTTTACAATTGAACCAAATCATGAAATTAACTCATACATTAATCATATTCATTAAGTAATTAATTCAAATAAAGATTCAACAGTGTATTGAATATGGTAAAGCTTTTACTTGTGCCAATTATCCTTGCAGCCTCGAAAGAAGTCATACTGGAGAGAAACACTGTGAATGCAATCAATGTGATAAAGCCTTTGTTAACCAGAGTCATCTCCAATGCCATGAAAGAACACATACTGGAGAGAAAATCTATGAATGCAATCAATGTGGTAAAGCCTTTATACAACATGATCATCTTCAAAGACATAATAATACACATACTGGAGAGAAACCTAATGAATGTAATCAGTGTGATAAAACCTTTACACGATGCTGTTGTTTTCAAATACAGAAAAGAACTCATATGGTAGAGAAACCCTATGTATGTAATCAATGTGGTAAAGCCTTTGCACATCACAGTTATCTTCAAATACATAAAAGAACACATACTGGAGAGAAACCTTATGAATGTAATCAGTGTGGTAAAGCCTTTGCACATCGCAGTACTCTTCAAAGACATAAAAGAATACATACTGGAGAAAAACCCTATGAATGCAATCAATGTGGTAAAGCCTTTGCATTTCCCACCAATCTTCAAGTACATAGAAGAAGACATACTGGAGAGAAACCTTATAAATGCAATCAATGTGGTAAAGCCTTTACACAACTGAGTAGTTTTCAAAAACATCAAAGAACACATACTGGAGAGAAACCTTATGAATGTAATCAATGCGGTAAAGCCTTTGGATGGCACAGCAATCTTAAAATACATTTTAAAAAAACACATACTGGAGAGAAACCTTATAAATGTAATCTCTGTGGTAAAGCCTTTGCTTATCACAGTTCTTTTACAGTTCATACAAGAGAACATACTGGAGAGAAACAATTTTAATGCAATCAATGTGGTAAAGACGTTGCACATCCCAGATTTCTTCAAATACATAGAAGACATACTGGAGAGAAACCCTATGAATGTTATCAATGTGGTGAAGCTTTTGTACATAAGAGTCATTTTCAATTATAGAGAAGAACACAACACATACTGGAGGGAAACCCTAAAAATGTAATCAGTGTGGCAAACTCTTTACATTTTTCAGTAGTCTTTGAAATCATGGTAAAAAGTATTACTGCAGAGAAAACCTAAAAAATAGCCATTTTGGTATTTATGCACTTTATAGAAGAGTAATACTATTTGCATGCCATAAATATTTGAAAGACTGCATATGACACTAGTCTTTGAGTAGGTATGAAAAACACAGAGGTCTTCTTTTGTTTTTTGTGACTGGGTTTCCTTGTTTAATAGTTCTAGCTGTCCTGGAACTAGCTCTTGTAGACAAGGCTGGCCTCAAACTCACAGGGATTCACCTGCTTCTTCTTCCTGAATGCTGGGATTAAAGGCATGCGCCACTACCACCCAGCCAATACTGAGGCGTTATTACTTTAAAGTATTTGGTAAGATCTTTATACCAACAATGAGGATACCTTTTCCCTCACAGCTATATATATTCGGGATACTTCCTTTCACAGGTGTAAGGAAACTAAACTAAAAGTTCCTATGTCTCCATCCCATCAATCTCTGGTTGTAGTCAGAGGCTGTTTGTTCATTTCCCGGCCTCGCAGACTCCTGAAATAATTACACAGAAACTGTATTATTTAATCACTGCTTGAACAATAACTTAAACATATTGATAGCTAGCTTTCATATCTTACATTAACCTATTTCTATGATTTAATATTTTACCATGAGGCTTGTAGCCTACCAAAAAGGTTCTGGCTGGCAACTTGCCTCTTTCTTCCCTGGCTGTTCCATGGCTTCTCATTGACTCTACCTACTCTCTCTGTATGTATCTCTTCCTGCCTGGCTACATTCTGTTAAGCCACTGGTCAAAAGTAGCTTCTTTATTAACCAATAAAAGTAACACATACACAGAAGGACTTCCAACACCACCTGGTATTCGCTTTTCTGATAGGACTAAGGATATTTTAAGAGACATTTATTTCTCTCCCTTTTGTTAAGAACTAGAGAAGCAGTAGACACCAGGAAATCATTTTTCTGGGAATTTCATTGTGGGAAAAGACTATACTGATGTAAATAAATCAGGAAATACAAGGTATAAGTCAGAAAGTTTAAGCAAGGTGATTTAGACACATTATGATTCTGTCCAAAATTCAGACTTATTATTATGATGATACTTATGGATTTTCCAGAGAGAAACTCTGAACATAGTTACTGATTTGCAACATATTGAAAGTTTTGCACATTGAAACTGATGAATTTATGCCAGAATAGAGATTTGGCATTATTATTTCTTCATTTACAAGAAATAATCAGGAATAAGAGTCATCCCATTTGGATCTTCCAGGCCCTGTAACACAAGGTAATGATGAAAGTTATCAGCTATTGATAGGAAATGTGCTGGAGCCCTCAGAATGTCATAAAAATATTTCAATAGAATGGTTTTAAAAGGTTTTCCTATCATGTGGTAACAAGCCAAGTAAATTATAAGTAAATGTCCTACTTGTTCTTTATTCAACCAAACACCACTATTAATGGTCATATGGAGTACTAATTCTAGAAAAAGGCTTCCTCTCACTTGCTTCCAGTTCCTCCTTACTCAGTTAACATTATTTCTTTCTTGGTTCTCTGAGGGAGTTGTAGACTTGATAGTTATGGTTTTTCTTGTTTACTAGATTCCGAAAAGAAGCTCAATAAAGAGATGTAAAATGTATAAGTTTGAGAGATACCAAAAACAATTTTGGGTAGTAATATACATTAGAATAGAATATGAATTAGGTACAACCCTTTGAACTCACCAAGATAGGATAGATAATGGTGTAATTTCTCTTAATGTGTCATATTCTAATGAAGTAGACAGGGTTGATGTACTTATTGCCTGTATATATTGTGTGTAGTTTTTTTACTTATTGTATATAGCTTTTATCACATTAATTACAACCTTTTATATTTTAGACCAAAAAGGCAAATGTGATATCTTGTGTATACTATAATAAATAAAACTTGTCTGAAGATCAAAGTGCAAAGCTAAGCCTCTGGTTAGCCATAGAGTCCAGGCAGTGATGGAATACGCTTTTAATCTCAGAACTTGGTAGACAGAGACTAATGAATCTATGTGAGTTCAGGGACACCCTGGGATACTTGAGATGTAATTTGTTTAAAAGAGAAACAGAGCCCCTAGCACTAGGGAGGTGGAGACAGAAATTATGTGGCTGTATGGAGAGAGGAATCTTAGGTGGGTGGAGACATGCACTCAGTGCAGTCTAGGTAGTCAGTCTAAAGGGGCAGTCTAGGCAAGGGATCTGGGAATGCAATCTGAGGAGACAGTGTGAGGACAGGATCTACATTCATTCTCAGATGGAGGTAAGATCTAGTGGTTGGCTGCTTTGCCTCTCTGAACTTTCAGGGTTCTCCCCTAATATCTGACTCTGGGATTTTATTATTAAGACCAATTAGAACTCATGCTACAGGAAAACTTTCATTACATGGCTTAGTTTCATGACCTTGTAGCTTCATCACTCTTCCCATGAGTCACACTACAAAACTGTAATAGTTTTTTTTTAATTAATGTGTTGTTCTTTTTTATTTTGTTTTTAATAAAAAATATTTTCGCCGGGCGGTGGTGGTGCACGCCTTTAATCCCAGCACTCAGTAGGCAGAGGCAGGCGGATCTCTGTGAGTTCGAGGCCAGCCTGGTCTACAAGAGCTAGTTCCAGGACAGGCTCCAAAGCTACAGAGAAACCCTGTCTCGAAAAAACCAAAAAAAAAATAAAATATTTTCATTATGAAACTCTCACTGGCCTGCAACTCACTATATAGCCTACATTTCTGTAGAACATCAGAGAGATTTGCCCAGTTTGTCTCCAGTATATCCAAATATTAGGTAGGGACAATAGAGGCAACTCACTTGGTTCTTTTTTGGTGGGATTTCAAGACAGGAGTTCTTTGTGTAGTCTTTGTGTTCATGGAGGTAGCTCTGTAGACCAGGCTGGCATGGAATTTATAGAGATATAGCAGCAACTGTCTCCCAAGTGGTATAATTAAATTCATATACCACCACCACCACCTAGTACAACCTGCTTCTTTCTATTGGGTTAATAATATGAGTGGGTGAGAATGCCTGGTCAGGGTAGCCATGGCACAGGGTTTGGTGCTAACTCCAGTAGGACCAGTAAGTCCTGTCTTCTTATTCCTCACATTTTTTCAAAGACACTTGCTTGCAATTCCTGCTTACATAGTTAATATTGTTTCCTTCTTGGGTTGCTAAGGAAGTTAAAAACTAGATAGTAGAGTTCCAGTTTTCCTTGTTTACCAGACTCAGAAAAGAAACTCACTAAAGAGGTATAAAGTGTACAGGGTTGAGAGACATCAAAAGACAGTTTTGGGTGGTAATGCAAATTAGAAAAAAAACTGCATTAGGCATAAAACTTTGGTCTTGCTAAGATAGGATAGGTAATGGAGTATTTTCTCTGAATTTGTCAAATGCTAATGGACTAGTCATTGTTGATATAGGTAGTACCTGCATTAATTGTATATATTATACTTATTGTATATATTTTTCTTATTTTTGTTATAGTCTTTTCATTTTAGACAAATAGGTGAAATGTGATGTGGCCAAAGTAGTTAGCCATAGACGGGTAGTGTGGCCAGCACACACCTTTAATCCCAGAACTTGTGGGATAGAGGGAAGTATGCCCCTATTAGTTCCAGGCCACTCTGGGCTGCACACAATTGATCAAGTCTAAAAAAAGAAAGAGCCATGCAGTGTTGGCTACCACCTCCAATCCCAGGACTAGGTATGTGGAGTCAGGAAGGTATATGCCTGGGGAGAGAGGGAAATATAATGAAGGAGGAGACAGGAGATCATTGAATTCAGTCTGAGGATTTGTAGAAACAGCATCACTGTTTTGTTCTGAGGTAGAGGTAAGAACTAGTGGCTGGCAGCTGTTCTTTGATCTTTCCACATTTTTCCCCCATATCTGACTCATGGTTTTTATTATTCAAACCAGTTAGGATTTGCACAACAGGTGCCATTGTTAGTCAATTAGGTTCATAGCAGCTTTCTTTGTCATAGCCAGAACCTGGAAACAACCTCAATGCCACTCAACTGAAGAATGGATAAGGAAAATGTGGTACATTTACGCAATGGAGTACTACACAAAAGAAAAAACAATGACATCTTGAAATTTGTAGGAAAATGGATGGAGCTAGGAAACATTTTGAGTGAGGTAACCCAGACACAGAAAGACAATTATCACATATACTCACTCATAGGTGGTTTTTAAACATAAAGCAAAGAAAGCCAGCCTACAAACCACAATCCCAGAGAACTTAGATAACAATGAGGACAGTAAGAGACTTACATAGATCTAATCTACATGGGAAGTAGAAAAAGACAAGATCTCCTTAGTAAACTGGGAGCATGGGAATCTTGGGGGAGGCTTGAATAGGGAGGGGAGAGGCAGGGAGGGGAACAGGCAAAAATGTAGAGGTCAATAAAAATCAATTTAAAAAAGATGCCAGCTTACATTTAAGTTATGAATTTCCTAGGGATTGGGCCATGGATCAGAATGAATTGGTAAGTATTTGCCTAGCATGTGTGAGGCCTTTCCCTACATTCAGTCGCCAATACTTCATAAACTTTATATGGTAGCACACACCTGTGGTTCCAGCACTTTGGAGCTGGAAGCAGGAAGATCAGAAGATAAAAGTATCTCAGCTACACAATCAGTTCAAGGACAGTGTGGGATTTACAGTGCTCCATCTAAATGAGTACAGTAAAGTCACAATGGGGCTGGAGAGATAGCTCAGTGGTTAAGAGCACTGCCTGCTGTTCCAGAGGTCCTGAGTTCAATTCCCAGCAACCACATGGTGGATCACAACCATCTGTAGTAAGATCAGGTGCCCTCTTCTGGCCTTCAGAACACTGGATATATAATAAATAAATAGGAAAAAAATAAAGTCACAATGGAAAAAATGGATTCCTAATCATCAGAAAAGTAGTCAGTATTAGATTTATTTACCTTGGTGTCTGGATGAATTTCAGACCTAGAAAAACTATGTGTTCTACCAGTTATTCAGTAAGTTTCTTTTAATTCACTTTAATTTAGAGAAAAACCACACTTTCCTAAAAGATAAAATGTTGGTTTGTTTTATATGAAAACTTCAATATATTAAAATAATTCTTATTACTTATTTAAAGGTGGGTGAGACAGAAGACCAAGTTTTAGCTGATTCATGGTTCCTTCAACAAGCTCAGTAAACTAGAACACTGAACTATGATAGGCACAAACAAAATCAAAGAAAAGGTAGCAAAAGTTCATAAAGTAGGTTTCCCCTCCAATTATTAATGCTCTGTTCCTTCAGATCACTCCATTAAAGTGGCCTGCTTATACCATATTTATCTTCACTTCTCAATGTCTTACTGTAGTGCATTAGTTTTTATATAATTTCTTTAACTAATTTCTCATCCTAATCTGTCATGATAAATATAAGGTCTCCCTATGAGATTAATCTAGAGTGCAGACCCTGAAAAATCTAGCGGATTGACCAATGGAGTAGGCCTAAAATCTCTGTGAGGGCTCTGAAAACCAGAACCCACTGTGCTTCCTACAACTGCCCAGCCATTGTCTTCCATGCTCAGTAGGCAGGTATGCCCTTCTCAAGAGAAGCTAAGTCAAACTGACTATCTTAAGTGATTAAGGAACAGGACACAGGCTCTGAAAATAATATAAGATGGCCATTAAATTTAAGGACTAATATTCATAGTTGGATAAAAGCACAGTGTTTATTCATATCAAACAGAAGTTCTGAAACACAGCTGGTATCATTTACTATTATACAGTTCTAAACTAACAGAAACACAGGAGATGATGGCTCTCCCTTCTACAATTCACATCATACATTTTGCTAAATAATCCTGCAATCAGTGCTAGTGAAAGGCAAAGACAATAGTATGTGTATGTGCTCTGCAATAATGACATCTGATATGACACTACACTGCTATTATTTTTTTTTAATATTTATTTATTGTGTATACAGTGTATATATATATATATATATATATATATATATGCTTGCATGACAGAAGAGGGCACCAGATGTCATTACAGATGGTTGTGATATACCATGTGGTTGCTGGGAATTGAACTCAGGACCTTTGGAAGAGCAGTCAGTACTCTTAACCACTGAGCCATCTCTCCAGCCCCTACACTGCTATTATTAAGAGGCTTCACAGTATATATTGCCCTCCAGTGGAAAATATTACATCTTTTCGTATTATTCAATTTCCACAGTTTATACTGTGGAATAAAAACATAAAACTTATTTTGACTGTGTTCTTTGTAAGTTTATTGAACAAACGAAGGAAGAAATTGCTATAAAGTCCAATGATAGTACTGTCCTCAGATCCTAATATGTAAACAAGAAAGCCAACTAAGTTAAATCAACATCACAAATTAACATTACAGTTATACTTAAGCATTCATTGTCTTCCTGTCTTTAAAGCCAGGCAACTTATAGACACTATTACAAAGAAATCAGAGACATCGTCCTTGATTTGGATGAGTTTTTAATATTGTGGCAACCAATAAATATGTATAATATAAAACATTCTTTCACTTTGAAATAGGCAGAGTTCTAAGAAGGCAAAGGAAGCTGGCTAATGCCTATAATCTCAGGAGGATATGTCAGGATTACCTCAATGATAGCCTGGGCTACAGTTGGAGGCTGAGAGGACTGGAGACAAGAGCCATGACTCATTCCTACTAGTCCTGCCAGAGAGCAGACCTTAATTTCTGTTTACTGAAGCTGGTTGGAGCTGACTATGCTATTCCAAGGAAACCACACTCAGGAGGAACCAATAAGAAGAAACCCCACAGCTTTCTGCTAGCTAAAGATTGTTTTCACTGCCCTGATACTAGACAGTTGCTAACCATTAGAGTCACCTCCAATCCTATAACAACCCATAAACTTTTTGTTTAAACTAACCAATCAGCATCCAGCCTAATCTCTCCCCTAGAATTCCCCTAACTCTGCTTGAGATGAACCTTTGAGCTTCTATCTGGGTCACCGCTGGCAACTTTATCAGATGGTTAAACCATGTTTGTAATTTTTAATAAGTACTTTTGCTGATTGCATACATGACCTGTGGTCTTTTTAGAAACTTCTCATGGACCCTAACAGTGGCCAACCTGGGCTACGTACAGTCATACTATATTTGAAAGGAAGAAAGAAAGGGAAAGACG
>PVIU01027695.1:0-19846 GCA_004026605.1 Ondatra zibethicus | reverse complement strand
AGTCCTTCTCCCTTCTCCTTCCCCCTCTCCCCTTCCCCTGCTCCCCTACCTCCCACCTCTATCCCCGCCCCTGGCTTCCAACTTTTGCTTGATGATCCTGTTTGCTTCCAACTTCCAGGAGGTTCTGTGTATGCTTTCTTTGGGTTCACCTAGTTATTCGGCTTCTCTGGGCTTGTGAGCTAAGTGCTTAGTGACCTTTTCTACTAAGGAAGATTTTTTAATTTTTACAGTGAATTCATTCACCCTGAGAAACTTAGCTTAGAAACCTGTTAACCTTCATCCTGACTGGCCACCTGTTTCTGGACACTGTTTAATTAACACAAGTGTCCCTGGCTTCATTTGTCACTGTCCCCCGTGTAAGGGAGAGTAACCATAATGTCTAGAATTACTGCCAGTAAAATCCTCCCTGGTGTGTCTCAGCTGAGCTGCAGACATGCAACATTTTCATTGGCAGTTCCTCCAGCCCTGCAGTTGGGATTAATTACTCTGCAGGAGCTGTCTGCCTAGTGTGACAAAACAATTTTCATTCATCATCCGCGGGTGTGAGACTAATGAAAGCCACGAGCTCACTGGGATGAGGCACTAAGTTCTCATTTGTACTGTCAACATTGGAGAGAATGGGACACAGTTTTCCTTTTCTCCATATTGCTTTCAGCAATAAACAAGTCCAGACTTTCATAAACGCCAAGTACAGTACTTTTAGATAATATGTATATTTGTGGTGCACATAATATAAACTATATATGTTAATTTATTGTGTGTATATACCATATATGATATGGGTGTGCCATAAATAGACCACATATATAGCATATATACAACACAATATATGCACACCATATACATACATATGTCATGTATTATATGGATAATATATACCTATATATGGTATATATTACATGTATTGGGAAGACACTGGCAGCTTCCATAGGCAGGAAATAAACTCAAATTTCAGAAGCCAACCTCACATAAGTCCTATTTTTAAAGGATAAATTATTGGGTTTTGTTACATAAAATTATCTTCTTTGACCATGAAGCAACCACATTAGGGTGAAATGTTACACGGCATGAGATCATAAATTTTCAACAGCATGTACACTTATATATTGGAAGTCTCCATTTAAACTTTAATTATCCTAAAGACAGACAAGGCCTGGATAAGGACAACCTGTAGAGATTTAGGATCTCAGACGGAGCCAGTGATCAGATAATGAGAATTTGATGGATCTGAGTCACAAAATACCTACCTCAGATCAATCCAGTGATCAGATAATGGGAAGTTGATGGATCTGAGTCACAAACCTACCTCAGATCAATCCAGTGATCAGATAACAGGAAATTGGTGGATCTGAGTCATACTATCCACCAAATGAGGAAGTCAACGCAGCAAAAATAAAAGTGAGCGTGACCTTCTTCACAGAGTAGGGAGGAGAAAGTAGCATGAACTTCAAACAACAGCAGCAATCTTGTGCCAAAGTACAAAAGTGCTCAGAAAATTGACAGGGACATGTTGAAAAGATACTAAAACCTGGTATTTTTAATATTTATTTACTTATTAATGTATTTTTTATCTTACATCCTGACCTCAGTCTCCACTCCTTCAAGTTCCTCCCCTCTGCTCCCCACATCCTCTCTTCCTCTGTTTCTATTCAGAAAAGGGCAGGCCTCCCATGGATACCAACAAAAGATGCAGCTCAGCACCCCCATCCCTTGTATGAAGGCTGGGCAAGGCAACCCAGTATGGGGAATCGGGTCCCAAAAGCTAGCAAAAGTCAGAGAGAGCCCCTGCTCCCACTCTTAGGGGTCACACATGAAGACCAAGTTTCATAACATATATGTAGAGGGTCTAGGTCCCATGCAGGCTGCCTGTTTATCTGACCAGAATCTGTTCTAAGGGGTTCCCACCTGCAAAACCAGGAACATTTAGGAAAGTAAATAAGGACAATAGTAGATTGTCCAATGAATAAGCCCAATGAATAAGAAGCCACAAGTATGTGTGAGTGTATGTATATATGTATATATATATATATGATAAATGAAACTGTGAGAAGAGAGTAAATCAAGTTACTTATAAAAATACAAGCTAATATCTGTATTTTTTAAAGAAAATCATGATTTTGAATAGCTTTGAATCCACTTGTAGCTCAGGCTGCCTTCCAACGCTCAGCGGTCTTGTTTCAGCCTCCAGAGTAACTGCAATCACAGACCTGTATCACTAGGTATGTCAGTTCTGCAAATATGATCCTAAAAGTTGATTCCCGTAAAAATCACCAGTTACTTATTTTAAATCTTGTATATAGAAGTTTGATGAGGAAATTTACATGTGTGTGTCCATAGAAACAAAATATTGATACATGCTTAAAGTAGCTCCAAAAATTAATTACAAGAAAAACCTACTATACAGAAGAGAAATAATAAAACACCACATGCAGTTATTAAAATTAACCTCATTAGCTGAGGTAAAATAGAAACCATGTGTCTTCAGATATCTTCCATGCAGGAAGTGATCACTGGGCATTCTAGTCAAAACTGTATAACCTAACTCCAGCTATGATGAAATTCCAGAAAATTCAAATAGAGTAATAGTCTATAAAGTCCCCAAATGTCAACCATGTCAAGGTAAGCAGAGAGTTGTTAATCTTCTCAAGGACATGCATCTACCTCATATCTGAATTATGATTTCTTTATTTTTTTTTACCTTTTGCTAGTTGGTTTTCTTTTTATTCTAGAGTTTTCAGATGTTATGTTAATTCATTAGTGTGGGATTTTTCCAGCTTCTTTATGTAGACATTTAGTGCTATGAACTTTCCTCTTAACACTGCTTTCATTGTGTCCCATAAATTTGGGTATGTTGTGTTGTCCTTTTCATTGAATTTTAGGAAGTCTTTAATTTCTTCCTTTATTTCTTCCTTGACCCATTGATGATTCAGGTGAGCATTGTTTAATTTCCATGTGTTTGTGAGCTTTCTGAAATTAGTGTTGCTGTTGAATTCTAATTTTAAGCCATGGTGATCCAATAAGATACATGGAGTTATTCCAATTTTTTTTGTATCTGTTGAGGTTTGCTTTGTTACCTAGTATGTGGTCAGTTTTTGAGAAGGTTCCATAAGGTGCTGAGAAGCAGGTATATTCTTTTATGTTTGGATGGAATGTTCTATATATGTCTGTTAAGGCCATTTGAGTCATAACATCTATTAATTCCCTTATTTCTCTGTCAAGTTTCTGTCTGACAGACCTGTCCAGTGGTGAGAGTGGGGAACTGTTGAGTCTTCCACTATTAGCATGTGGGGTTTAATTGTGATTTTAGTTTTGTGGTGTTTCTTTTACATATGAGGGTGCCTTTTTATTTGGGGCATAGATGTTCAGTATTGAGATTTCCTCTTGATGGATTTCTCTTGTGACTAATATGAAATGTCCTTCTTTGTCTCTTCTGATTGATTTTAGTTTGAAGTCTATTTTGTTAGATATTAGGATAGCTACACCAGCTTGTTTCTTAGGTCCATTTGATTGGAAAATATTTTCCCACCCTTTACTCTGAGGTGATATCCATCTTTGAGCATAAGGTATGTTTCTTATATGCATTAAAAAGATGGATTCTATTTTTGTATTCAATCTGTTAGCCTATGCTTTTTTTTTAGGTGAGTTGAGTCTATTTATTTTAAGGTATATTAATGATCAATGATTGCTAGTTCCTGTTATTTCAGTTTTCATTGTTGGTGATGTTATTGTGTGTGTATTTTGCCTTCTTTGGGATTTGTTTCTTTAAGATAATCTATTGTCTGAGTTTTTGTGGATGTAGCCAACTTCCTTGGGTGGGAGTTTCCCTTCTAGTGCTTTCTGTAGGACTAGGTTTGTGGCTAGGTATTGGTTAAATCTGGTTCTGTCACTGAATATTTTGGTTTTTCATTTATGATGATTGAAAGTCTTGCTGGGTATAGTAGTCTGGGCTGGCATCCATGGTCTCTTAGTGTCTGCACAACACTTGACCAGGACCTGACTTTCATTGTTTCCATTGAGAAATCAGGTGTAATTCTGATAGGTCTGCCTTTATTTACCTTTATATGTTACTTGGCCTTTTCCCTTTGCAGTTTTTAATATTCTCTCTTTATTCTGTATTTTAGAGTTTTCATTATTATGTGGCAAGAGGACTTTTTTGTTGTTTATTTTTGTTTATTTGTTTGTTTTTGGGGTTTTTTTGGTCCAGTCTCTTTGGTGTTCTGTAAGCTTCTTGTATCTTCATATGCATATCTTTCTTTAGCTTGGGAAGGCTTCCTTCTCTGATTTTGTTGAACATATTTTCTGTGATTTTGAGTTGGACTTCTCCTTCTAACATTCCTCTTAGGTTTGGTCTTCTCATGGTGTCCCACATTTCCTGGGTATTTTGTGTTAAGTTTTTGTTAGATTTAACATTTTCTTTGGCCTATGAATCTTTTTCCTCTATCATATCTTCAATGCTTAAAATTCTCTCTTCCATCTCTTGTATTCTGCTGTTTATGCTTGCATTTGTGGTTCTTGAATATTTGAAATATGGGAATTGAATATTCCCATATTTTCTGTTTTCAGAATTCCCTCAGTTTGTGTTTTCTTTATAGCCTCTATTTCAGTTTTCAAGTCTTGAATCATTTCTTTCACCTCTTTGATTGCTTTTTCTTGGCTTTCTTTAATGAATTTGGTTTTTTTTTTCATTCTTTTGTCTTTTCTCCATTTCTTTGAGAGAATTTTTCATTTACTCTGTAAGGATCTCAAACATTCTCCTAAAGTTATTTTTTAGGTCATTTTCATCCGTTTTATCTGTACTGGGTGTTCAAGTCTTGTTGTTTTGGAGTCACTTGATTTTGGTGGTACCAGTTGCTCTTTGTGGTGTTGAGTGTATTCTTACCTTGTCTACCTATCTTTTCCTCTAATTGGTTTAGTTGGGGTCATGCCTCTCCTGCTCACTCTTCCAGATGCCAGTGGATCCAAGGCTCAAATGGTTGCTCCTCATGGTGGAGTCAAGGCCACAGTTTCAGTCACCCCAGAGGCCACTCGGCATTGCCAGAGGTCACTTGGTCCTCCTGGAGGTTGCTCTGTAATCCCAGATGTTGTTTGGGCCTACTCCCAAGGAGGTTGCTGGCTTGGGCTTGTTCCCTTGGAGGTCGCTCCCTTGTACCTACTCCTATGGAGGTTGTTGGCTCAGGCCTGGGGCAGAGGTCACTGGCTTGGGCCATGATTTCTTTATTAGCATGTGCAGCATTGTTTGGCACTTTTTTATTTACTGGCCTTTCTCTTGTTTGATAAGTTTGTGCATCACTGATAAGGTTGTCTTTTTGGTGTCTGAAGATCTCTCTACCATCATCTAGCCTAGCAACCCAATCTGGTCCAGATGCTGTACATTAACCTCTGAGGATCTTCTGATACTATTCTTGAGTTGTACCCAATGTTTTCTGAATTCAAAATCATCTGATTTCCTAGGTTATAACTTTTTACCTTAAAAAAGTACGTTCTTTTTTATTGATTTTTATTGAGCTCTAAATTTTTCTCTGCTCCCCTCCCTACCTCCCCCATCTCCTTCAACCCTCTCCCAAGGTCCCCATGCTCAGGAGATCTTGTCTTTTTCTACTACCCATGTAGATTAGATCTATGTAAGTCTCTCTTAGGGTCCTCATTGTTGTCTAGGTTCTCTGGGATTGTGATCTGTTGGCTGGGTTTCTTTGCTTTATGTTTAAAAACCACTTATGAGTGAGTACATGTGATAATTGTCTTTCTGGGTCTGGGTTACCTCACTCAAAATGTTTTCTAGCTCCATTCATTTGCCTGCAAAATTCAAGATGTCGTTATTTTTTTCTGCTATGTAGTACTCCATTGTGTAAATGTACCACATTTTCCTTATCCATTCTTCAGTTGAAGGGCATTTAGGTTGTTTCCAGGTCCTGGCTATGACAAACAATCTCAGGGATGGCTCAGCCATTAAAGGCTAGGCTCACAACCAAAAATATAAAAAGTACATTCTTGAGCAATTTGTTTTTCTAAAATGATGTAAGAACAGCAAAGTCTCAAATCTTTACACAAATGATAAATATCTCTTCTATACTTGGCTGAGAACAGAAATATCTGTTCAACACCATTTTTCAAGATTTTCAAAACCATTATTTTTTATTTTTGAGATTTTAATTTGATTATAACATTTCTCCCTTCCCTTTTCTCCCTCCAAACCCTCCCATATAACCTTACCCACTTCCTTCAAATTTATTGTTCTTTTTCTAACTAATTGCTATGGCATGCATATATGTATACATATAGACATATATTCCCAAATATAACCTGTTCAGTACATATAATTCTACCTGTATGTGTATTTTCATGGCCGATTGTTTGTCACTAGGCAACCAACTTTAAATCTGAAACAGTGAAACTGCTAAAAGAAAACATAGGTGGTACCCTACATGATATAGATGTAAGGCAAGACTTCCTCAATAGGGCTCCATTTTCTCAAGAATTAAAGAATTAAACAATCGACAGGTAGGACCTCATGAAATTAAGAAGCTTCTGCATAGTTAAAGAAACAATCAACTGAATGAAAAAGAAGCCAATAGGCGAGAACTTTTGCCAGCTATACGTCTGACAGAAGTTTAATATCAAAAATATATAAAAATTCAAAAATTAAGTACGCACACAAATGGGTCTAGGGCATTGCTTCTTCTCAAAAGAAGAGACAATGGCTAAGAAATATCTTTTAAAACTGTTCATCATCCCTAGCAATTAGAAAAATGCAAATCAAAATAACTGAGATTTCGTCTTAGCCCAGCCATAATGGCAAAGATCAATAGAAAGCTGGCAACAAATCCTAGAGGGAATGCAGGAAGAAAGGGACCCTCATTCACTGTTGGTGGGAGGCAAACTGGTGCAGCCACTGCGGAAATCAGTATGAAGAATTCTCAAAATCATTTTTGGGAGAGGCGTCCAGTGATGGTGAAGTACAGACGTGATCAATCAAATGTCCCAAGGACCTCAAAATGAGAGATGAAATGGAAAACAGGATTTGTTAAAAAATCAAAACATGATATCAAAAAACTAGAAATGGAAGAGAAGCAGCACGGTAAACAAATGAAGTCCAGAACTCCAAAGCCCTGGGCTGAAGCAGAATCTGTCTGGAACAGGGTAAGATGGGATCGCTCTGGTCCTAACAGCTGGAAGGAAAACGAGCCCCACTGGTGGCCTAAAGTAACAGACCAAAAGCAAATGGAGGCTCGCACGCAGGACTTACACAAGATACGGGCTTGTTTCATGACCGTGTTTAAGACATGCCCAAACCACCACGGAGCAGGTCTTAAGTCACCACTTGAGATGCGGTTCCAGACTGGGTGGACATGCCAAAACTAGTAAACGGGAAAGCAGATGGGGAAGTGAAGAATAGCATCGGAGACTACCGTACACATCCGAGAGTTGTGCATGTGACATGGAAATGTTAGCACATCTGGAGATTCAAAGACCCCAGTCAGTCCATTTCAGATCCTCGTGGCCCCATAGCTCTCCCAACCTGATTCTTGCTGTGGTGCTCAGCTCTGCATGAATTCTGATCATTGTTAAGCAAAGAATCAATAATAAAGTTCACCACGAGCCTGCCTCCAACATTTCAGGGAGTGGACTCAGGTCCCCTCAACATAGGGACTAAAGGCTTGCTTTTCTAAACATAGTTAATGATTTCATATTTCATGTCTCTAAGGCATTGGGATCACTATTTCATAGCACAAACATCCATACTTGAGTTCTCCTCTGCGTTGTACTGTGCATCGGATGATAATGGCAAAGTACAGAAGACACTCAGACACTGCAGGTGTTGTCATTGTCACAGCCAGAGTGCTGAGGAGCAGAGCTCCCAACCCCACATCTGAGAACATTTTATGATTGTCTTTTGAGTATAAAGTAAAGCACAAACCAAACACAAGGAGATCTGTACTTCAGTGACAATGAGTTCTAACCTTTTAGTGCTGACTTTTTGTTTCACAAATCAAATTCACTTGTTTACTTTGACAATTACAATGAGAGCATATTCCAGTCTGCCAATACATAAATGGAGAATGGATTCTGTCGGATTATCTATATTCTTTGGATTGCAAGTTTCCTTCCTACCTGTAAGGCATTCCTTCCCCTAAAGCATCTTACACACACTCTAATGCTAGAGCATCTCTTCAGGTCCCCAGGAATCCTGCTCAGATATCTCTATTGTCCAGATCTTTAGTCTAAACAAGATGCTAAGACAGAAGTTCTGATAATTATACTAGAATAATCGCTAAACAACAAGCACTCAGGAAAACTAGGCACACAGTCCCATTATTGGCTCTCTCTGACCTTTGGGGTCCTCATTATGAATCCAAACAGCTTTGCAGTTTTATCTCCCATTTCCCACACAAAATCTGCTACACATAAATCAGTCCTCCACTGCCATCTAAACATACCCCACCTCTCTGCTCCAGACCACCTTTCCTTTAGATAAGGTAAAATATGTCACAGGAAACCTAAGTGCTATGCCATGCACTGTTCTAACCCCTATTGACCCTCCCAATAACCACATGGACTAAGTATAATTACTTGTAGATGACAACTAAAATTTGCCTATTATTAAAAAGAAAATGAACAGGATGTGACCAGGGTTTGGAACCAGTCACTATGACAAACCACTACACTAACTACCAAACTCAAACCTCCTTATCCTTCTATCCACAAAAGACCGTTTCAGTTACCACAGCAAATGTATTTTCTATTTATGTCCATAATCACCCATACCTTGTACCATTTTAGGTTTCTGAGTGGCTGCCTCTCTTTCATAATCATTATTTACCACTTCATACATTTGTATCTTATCTTTAAAACTTAGAAGCATGAGTCTGTTATGCTGGATTATTGATGGATTTTCCTTTGATTACATTGTCTTTGTTTTGGTGATTCTGTACATCAAAGGCCTTTTTAGATACCTGGTATGTTTTAAAAACATATGCATTCGATTGTTTTGAACGGGCTTATATTATATGATTTCTAATTTTGAAATTATTTAATTTAACTGTCAGCTGACAATATCAAAATGTAATCTTTCATGTGATGCATAGTGATTCATAGGACATTCACTATATAGCCAAGGATGTACCTTAGCCACTTAGAATATGAAACAAAAAGGTACAATCCCTCCCAGAAGCTGGCCGGGCTAGGTAGCAAACAAGTTTCGGTGTTGGAGCTATAGATGCTGAAATAAGAACTTCAGTGGAGCAATGATATAAGTTACAAAAGCTATAAAGGAATCAAGGCTCATGGAAGCTTCCAGCAAAGAGATCCATCTGAGGTCAGTTTAAAAGACTGAAATACAGAAAACAAGCGTCAAACTTTCAATAAAAGACACCACCACACACTATAGCAAAACATAGGTTCTACTGAGGAGAACAGGGGTAGAAGCTGGACAGGAAGGATAAGGGCCCAAAAGCAGCAGTTTGATTCTGAGAAAATCTTTGCTGGAGCCTAGAAATGCTAGAAAAGAGTTCTGGTTCCTTGTGATCGCTTACCCTTGCCTGCAAGCTATACATAAGGACATGTCAAGAAGGAGGCAACTGGACACCTTGTGGCTGAACCATATGGACATATGGACTGACCAGCTCATCCCAATCCCCATTTGGTCATGCCCCAGTTTCGGCCTTTACTTCTTTCAAAAGGCACAATACTATTGTCTTGCTACTGCCCTATTTCCTGGGGCCTGTTTTCACTGTACAGGAGCTCTGACCCAGACCCTTCTCCTAAACTCCCACCAATAGTCTACAGTAAATTTCTCCTAAAACTCATCCTCCTTGGTCCATGAATTTCATTATTTAAATTTACAAGGTAAGAACCCCCAAACCACTTGAATTTGGGGTAGCTTTGGTGTCCATCAAGTTTTCCAAGATCCTGGTCCCCCAAAAGAAGCCTAACTAAGCAAAAGGCCTCCCTCAAACTGGAAGACAGCCCACATTTTCCCTGATCAGTATGAAAAGGCATGATGTGGTCAGGAAATCTTGTCTGCATTGGTGCTATAAGGGCCACAAGAATTAGCATGCCCAGAGTGAGACTGGAGGAGTTTAGAATAGGAAATCACAAGGGTTTCATATTATCTCCTTCTCTTTCTTTCTTCCTCCCTTCTCCTCCCCTCCTCTCTCTTCCCTTCCCTTCCCCTCCCCTCCACTCCCCTCTTTTACTCTCCCCCATCTGTTGCTCTGTCTCTGTCTCTCTCACTCTCTTTCTTTCTCTGTTAGCCACAACTCCCCACCTGTTAGTTCCACCTCACACACCACACATGCTCTACATCCCACGTCATGTTCCAGCCACAATTTCAATGCACAGTTTCATGTAAACATAAAATCACCTTGTACAATTAGAAATTCAGTAAGAGCTTGTGCGGTACTGTCACTGCTTTCTGTCCTGTTTTTTTTTTCCCATCTCCCCAGAAGGGTGCTGTAACAGAAACCCATTCAGTGTGTACATGGGTTTAGCCCCGAGACTTAGGAAAATGTTGTCTCTTGGAGCAACACTGAATGACATTGGAGAGGAAGACCATCAATACCCCTCCCTTTCCCTGGTGACATAGATTCTGAAAGGCATTTAGACAGTTCTCAGACTGCCCCAGAGGTCCCAGCTCAGAGCCCAGTTGCCTGTGGCAGCAATGCATGCGCCCATGCCTTACCTTTTCCCTCCTCCTCCCACATTCCTCCACACCCACTACCTCTTGCTCCAGGGTTGCCGCCTCAAAAAACTACCTGAACGCAAGTCCATGTTTCCTACTCTTCCTTTGAGAGAAACTCAGGCATCTACATCAAACTAGGACATTTGATTTAAATGTAAATGTTACAGAGAACCAGCAGTCTGTCTTCAACAGAGGAGAACTGCAATTAGACTGTGCAGTCATCTGAGCCCAGAGACTGGAGGCTGAATGTGACCATGTTTCTATGTTCTGCAAGGTAGACAGACAGCAACTAATCAAACCCAGGAGGCAGATGACTTTTTTAATGAGAAAATGATAATAATGGCTCTAAAATCTGACTAGCCAGATGGCATCTTCTGATTGCATTTTAGGAAAAGGGAAAATGCAGGCACTAGCTCTGGCTGGAGAAATTATTCAGTACATACAGTATATTTGTGAATTGGGTGTTTGGTTTGGCTTGGTTTGGGGAGGGTAGGCAAGAGACACTATTGTTGCTCACCTTTTCCTGTTTTGACAAGCTTTTTAGCAGCCTCACTTCCAGAGTTCTGGCAGCATTAGCCAGTTAGCTACACATTGGGAGGTTTGAAAGCTACAAAGAATGGCCTCCTCCATTATAACCAACAGCCTGTAAGAGTAAGCACTGGAAACTGCAGATCTCTAATTACTGGCCAGAGGAATGGAGCATAAGTCATGTCTCCAGCCCTAAAAGCAGCTGTGACATATTAGACTGGAGAGAAGGTCATTTAATGCATAGCCACCTAAACCTGTTTCCAAGAAACTTATAAGATAACAGAAGAGAAAGAAGCTGTTTGGTGTAGAGCAACCATATACCACTGTATGTTCTTCTAAGAGTCAACCTCAACAGGCCAGTCAATCACCTGAACAGGAAAATGCCTCTCAGGTAAGCTGAGTATCCCAACATCTTTATAAACAGTGCAAAGGCTTCCTACACGTAAGTCAGCCCAAGGGTCCCCTCAGCCATTGCCCACTGTCACCCTTGAGAGTATTTTTTGCAGTGGCTGCTTTGGCCACAGCTCACTCGATTCTCTTAAAGACACCCACTTTACCTGTCTTCTATGCTCTCTATGTCTTTTCAGAATTCTTTCAATGGAGATCACAACAATGCAGGAGCCAAGCTGAGGTCCTGTGACAATGGTAAATTGTTTCCCTCAGACAAAGATCCCTAAACTGTAGCATTTCCTGATTCTGTGGTGTGAAGCTGCTGCCATGGCCAACTGAAACCTCCACAGATCTAACCACTAACTTCCGAGTTTCCAGAGGACCAATTCTCCCCCTTTTTTTTTCTCTCCAAGGCATATGTACCACTCTCGGCTTTCCCGTGCAGTGTGTCAGTTGGAGATGGTGCTTCAGTTCTGGATGATTTGATAAGCAAACACATTCTGTAGAGACTGAGATAAACCAAACATAGATCTCAACACAAAGCCAAGAACTTTTAACTCCTGCTGAAGCATTTGGGAGTCTAGTGGCATGGGTATGCTGGAGCCATTCCGTAACAGCTAAAGATCAGTTATCTGAGTTTTAGATTTCCAGGTCTATCAAAGAAGCACAGAAGATAGTGGGGTGTTTGGGGGGTGTTTAGGGTTTCAGAACCCTCTATCCAGTGACACAGGTTCTGGTGTAAGATCCAAAAAGGGTTTTGATAGTTCCAAGCTGAGGCATAAGGAGCCCTGAGTTCACACAGCCCTGTAGACCTTATGATACTTGAATCAGCTGTAGTAGGGAGGGTCACCATTTGGAGTCTCCCTCTGGTCTATTTCAATAAGAAAGTCATAGCAGTACCCCTGGGGCTCAGGAGCATGACCATGTAAACAGAACATTCACAACATTTGAGCAAAAGCTACTGGCATGATCTGAGCATTGGGAAATGTGAACATCTGCCATATCCAGCCATCAAAATTCCCCATCAGCACCTTTCATGTGTACATGGACACCCTTAAAGTCACAAGGTCAGGCAGGCACAGTGGAAATTCATCACAAAATGAGAGGGGTTCATCTAAGAACAGCCTCAAGGAGGTTCAAAGATTCAAGCTATATGTATAGAAAGGGATATTGCCCTGCCATGTACCTCACTACCCCAACTTGCAACCAAATAGCTTCAGAAGAAGACCACAAAGGTGTAGCAAGCTGCAGGGTCTGTTTGGAAGGTCTATCTAGTTCTTCAGCTTCACACTTATATCTAACCATTCATGGGGTCAGGAACCATGGAAGACATGCAAAGAGCCCCATCACTCCCAGTCACCCACCTGAAGAATTCTGCTTTACAGTCCTGTAATGGCAGAGCAGTCTAAGTGCTTGATCCCAGAAGGAAACTCTTCTGCCAGACAACAAGACAGAGGTTCAGTAAACTATAAACTCCAGGGAGCATCCTGTCACCCAGCACAGACTGTGACATTGATTCAACTGATAGAGCAAGAAGTTGCAAGGAGCTGTAGAGATGGTTCAGCAATTAAGAACGCTTGCTACTCTTTCTGAGAACCTCAGTTTTGCTTCCCGGAACCCACATGTGTAACTCCAGTGTCAGGAGATTTGATGTCCTCTTTGGGCCTCTATAGGAACACACACACGTCGCACACACACACACACACCACCACCACCACCAATAACAACAACAGAAAATCTTTTTAGATAAATAAAATAAAAAAGGAGTTTCCATAATAGCAAAGGCAATTTGCCATGACTGTCACAAAGAGGTAGAACTAAGGAGCAGGGAAAAATATATTTGACGCTTGGTTACCTCCCTTGAAACTCAAAGGGATTTAGATAAAAATGAGGAAATACAGCAACGACTGCAAGATAAGGGTATAGTGTTAAGAGCTCAGAAGCTGCAGGCATTGACAAGATAGGCCGTCCAACCATGTGAGCCATGAAGATGAGCAGAAGTCCTAGCTCAGTGCAGTGGGCTCGTAAATAAAGTGAATGGTAAGAGAATGAACTAAATTCAAGTTATCACCCCAAGACCAACAGCATCTTAAAACTATACTCTATTCCACCAACTGTGGCAAGGCTGTACCAGACTGGGACAAAGAGTGCCAGGAAGCAAATGAGACAAGAGGTATGCAGTGGTGATGTTCCGAGCTGGCCAACCTACTTCTAAACTGCCATGAACATTGATTGCTAAAGCTCACAGCTAGGAGCCAAGGACAACTGGCAAGGCCAGATGAAACAGCAACCTGGACCTCCAGGCAAATTGAGTTTATATTCTACATCATCCAGAATGTGTGGACTGATGCTAGTACCTGCTCACCCCTTGCTCAGCCTCCTGGCTGCACTAGCTGCTTCCTGTACATCCTTTTTTTTCTTGAGAGTGTCCCTTATAATTCATTTTTCACAAGCATCTTATCTCCAGATCTGTTTCTTAAGAATTCAAGACAAAGAAGATCTTTGGAACAAAGAAATAAAGGAAGCAACAGAAAGAATTTCAGGTGGCAGAACAAAAGGAAAATAGGAACACTTGGGGTGAGATGCTTTCGTTGTCCTTTTAATTATTTGAGGTATGTTTTCATCTTATATGTTGTAAATTAAGAGTTAAAAATCTACCTCCTAGGATGGTAGCACACGCCTTTAATCCCAGCACTTGGGAGGCAGAGGCAGGCAGAGCTATAGGAGTTTGGAGCCAGCCTGATATACAGAGTGAGTTCTAGGACAATCAAGGCTATATAGAAAAACCCTGTCTCAAAAAAATTAATAATGATTAATAAATAATAATAGTGGAGGGGGGAGGGAGTGGAAGAAGAGGAAGGAGAGGGAACTGTGGTTGGTATGTAAAATAAATTTTAAAATGATGGATTTAAAAAAAAAGAGTATAAGAACCAGAGGGGATGGAGGACACCAGGAGAACAAGGCCCTCTAAATCAACTGAGCAAAGCTCATACGAACTCACAGAGACTGAAGCAATAATCACAGGGCCTACATGTGTCAGCACCAGATCCTCTGCATATATATGATGGCTTTCAGTTTAGCATTTTAGTGGGAAACTTGAATGTGGGCAGGGTATGCCAGTCATGCCGTGTGACAGGTAGGACTGAGGGATGATGGGAGGCCCACGTTGATATGTTAAATAGGCACCTCAGCCATTTGTCCCAGATTTGAGACCTAACAGTGCCTACTCTTGGGCTGTTTTCCTTCTGTTTGTCTTGTCCAACTCCAATGTGCTTTGTATTATTTTATTTATTATCATCCCTTAGAAAACTGTTTTCTAATGAGAGTAGGGGGTGGATCCAGATGGGAGGAGAGGTGGGGAGGAACTGGGAGGAGTGGAGGGAGAGGAAACCATAATCAGAATATATTATATGTGAAAAAAAATCTATTTTCAATAAATGAAAAAAATAGGTACTTTCTAATACATTCAGGCATTCAGTAAAAGGTTTTTCTCTTATTCCTAATGTGGAAGCATGCTTTCAAGTAATTCAAAAATAAAAACAAGCTTGTTTGTGAGTAGCAGAAGGAGAGCAGCTGAAGCGAGTTTGCTTGGTCTCTGAGAATGAGTCTGCCTGGCTCTGCATGCAGAGAGCTTTCTAGCATTGTTCTCCGATGGGAAATGACTTCCAGCCCAGTGCCTGCAGAGCCCCTGAGGGCCTGGCTTCTGAGACGGGGGTGGGAGGAAGGAGCTGTGAGAATGAGCACAGCTGTGTGTCTTATTTTTGGTTTACTATAGGTAAGCATCAGAAAGAGACAAAACCATGCGCATGGCAGTGGGGAAGCTGTTTTCTCCTTTAGATTGCTCCAGCCAGGTCAACTGCAGTGGGCACCTTTTCCTTGCTTAATTTCTTAATTTTAACTAATTTTAAATTTATATATGTGAACTGTATCTATGTCATTTCCCCCTCTCTCCTCCCTCCAAATCCTCACACATCGCCCATCACTCCCACAAATTGATAGCCTCTTTTTCTTGAATTATTATTGTTACACACACACACACACACACACACATACATATTAGTATATAAATGCAACCTGCATGTTTAAACCAAATAGTTTAGTGTTGCCCAGATGTATGCTTTTAGAACTGAATATTTGATATTATATAACCCATCAGCGGGTTCATCTCTGGGGAAGACCTACTCTCCTCCTACTACCAGACATTAATTACTTGTAATTCTTCATCTAGAAGTGGGCCTTCTGAGATTTTCCCAACCAACCTTGGCATTTCAACTGCTCCATTTTCCTTTGATACTCATGGTGATTAGACTCGGGACTTCACATGTACTCAAAAAGTATGTCCCTAACCTAAATGTGTGTTTTTTTTTAAATTATGTAACTGACATATAACTATAGGTAGATCATATGAATAGTATAGATGACCACAGATAAAACAGATGACTAATATGTTAACACTCACAGTCATTAATATAAAATTGTTTTCCAGTTTTACTGTTATTTGAAGTTACTGCAATTATAGTATTACTTATGTAAATATGTCAATTAAAAAGCTTTAGACCTGGAGATGGGCAGAGATCGCTAATAGATACATAGACAGACAGAAGGTAGGTAGATAGAAAGATAGATAGATAGACAGACAGATAGATAGAGGCTGTAAAATAAGAACACTATGAAAGTACTTTGTAATTCAGGAGGTATGGTGGCATTATTTAATGTGGAATAAATGACAAAATAAAACTAGGTATGTCAAAGTTCTTGCACAATGGAGAGGCAGTCCTGCCTGCTTGTCACAGCTGGTCCCAAGCCCATCTTCCTGTGCTACCTTCTACCATTACAGCAAAGGCAGCGCCAAATTCATCCCTAGCTGCTTTTTACAGCCATGTAAAGCGACAGAGAAGTAACTCTAAGAAAGCATATGTAGGATACTTCTAGACTTTTCTTTTCCTAATAAAACAGTAATATCTGTACAGAATATTCTTATTTGCCCCCTCTTCCCTTCTACTTATTATCTTGTCCAGGCTTTCAAATCTATCCGAGGGTGCCACAGGTGTGACCACAGAGTGTGATCCAGTGTCAAGAAAGGCCCATTGAGGAAAACCACTGGTCAAGAGACTAGAGTCTCTGCCCTGGTTAAGATCTAACATTCCAGTTGGACTGCTTCAGTCACACTGACTAAGAGACCACCCCTGGAAGGTGGGCTCACCTAACACCACACTAAAGAGGTGGGTGGAATTAGTCCTAATGGGTGCACATTTTCTCCTCAGAAACCCACATCTAGTGCTGTAGCTTATGAACCGCACCAATGTGGCATCAAAAGTCTGGCCACTTGGACGAATTATTTGGTCCTTTGTGTTTCCTTTCCTAAGCATGCCTTTCCTGACACCTTGGGATTTTCCCTAACCTCTGGGCTTCCTTCCTCTTTCTCTCCACCACTGCTCCCCACCCCACCCCCAGTGCCCCATCCCGCCACAGTGTGGCTGCTTGTCTGCCAGGTGTGCCAGGTGTCTGACCTCCATGCCAGTTTAAATGGTGTAGGTTGGTTTTTCCCTCTCCTCCATTTCCCTCTGCCAGGAAGCAGCTTCAGTGTACAGCTTGCCTGCCCTAGGGTTGGCGAAAAAAAGCATGAAAATCCAACCCAGAAGAGATTGTATTTGCCTCTACTCAGAAAGTGCAGGCTTTGGGGTGACAGGTGTGGGGGAAAAGCAAAGACACAAGGCCTGTGGGTGGCTGGCTACGCTGCTGACTGCTTGGCCAGGTAGCCAAGGGAGGGAAACTGTGCCATCCACAGCAAAAAGCAGGGGCCAGAGCCAAGCCAGGATGTCCGAGAGAGGAGCTGGCCTCAGGAAAGCAGGTTCTTGTGGCAGAATCTGAGCCAAATTTAGAGGTAGCAGCTGAGAAGTGAGTTCTGGCAAGAACGGGTTCAGGGGCAGGCTGCTTCCCATGCAGGCTTAGGTTAAAAGACACTGTCTGGAGCCAACAAGATCTCACTAAGGTTTACACAGCTGGGTCAGATGCCTGACCTCTGTCCCCTTAAAAGCTCCTGAGTTCATGTTATATGTTACCAAAGTGTGATATTTTTCATAAGAATAAACTGAGATTCTCTTAGGATAGGAAGTGTGTGTTATTAATCTTTGCACCCTCATTGTGTAACAGGGCTCTTTCCCACCTCCATAACATCTATTTTAATTTTTAAGACAGGAAAATGTATTTGTAATATACATTTGGAGAAACATTAATTTTTTGAGAACATAATATAATTTCATAATTTCTTTTTTCCTTTTCTTCCCTCCAAACCCTGCCACATATCCTCCCTTCTCTGTTTCAAATACACCCTAAAAACACCCTGCTCTGCTCAGTCTGAATACTGCTTGTATGTTTGTGCATTCAGGGCTGATACTTTGATTTGGATAAGCAGTTGATGTGCTCCCCTGGGGAACCCTATTTCTCCTGCTCTTGGCATTTTAGTAGAACCTTACCTATATTTTTTGAGACAAATTATATAAATAATAACAGTATTTACCGTGCACTTACAATTAGTCAAACATTGAGCAAAATGCTTGTTTTAAAGAAGCTTATTAATATCATGAAAAACAATGACTACTACAATCTTCTCTTTGTCAATGAAGAAACCAGGATATATAAAAATGTATTTCTACAGAATCCATGGCTAAAAGCAGACTGCATCTGAAACAAGGCCATCTCCCTCCATAGCACAGCGCCGTTACTCACTAAAGGAGAAGTAAGCACATTAATTATTTAAGATGCTACTAGGGAGCAATATTTTTTCTATTATTTTTCTCACAAGGAAAAATGGGCCTTTGTTTCCTGAGTCTCCTCTTGCTTCTCAATAACTGGCAGAACCATGGACAGGAAGGCAATGAAATTGTAGAGTTCTAAGAGTTAGAGTAATCCATGGGCACCAAGGGAAAGAGGTGGTGGAAGAGCTTCATGGGTTGCCGACAGCACCAGGAACACATCACAGGGCTAAGGACAGTGATGGAGATAAATGCATCCGGACTCATGGGCCAGGACTATTTTGTCAATCTCCTGGACCCTTACTGTGCTGTTTATCACTGAGTAGGGAAAGTCTCTGAAAGACAGTGATTCTAGCCCACTCCAAAAAATAAAACTTAAGCATGACTTTAAATCTGACACAGAAAAATCAAGTCAAATAATGTCCCTTTCAGTCATTGCCGTGTCCCAAATAACTAACAACGGAAAGGAGAAAATGCAAGAAAAGTGCACATTCAGACGGTGCTGGCAGTTATTCAATTTATCCCAGTCCTCGTGGTTAATTCCATCCTCACTAGCTTCCATCATCAAGCCTATTCTTTGGGGGTCACAATTCTATCCCCAGAAGTCATTTATATGAGAGATCCTCCTTGAGGAGATCAACTTATAACTGAGGCGGGAAATACTGGCTTTTCATGATAATTAAGAAGAAACCCAGGAGACAAAGGGATAGACAGACAGACAATGATAGATATAGTTGGGGTTAACCTTCCCTCAGAGCTCAGAGAGATGTGC
Source organism: Ondatra zibethicus (assembly GCA_004026605.1). Taxonomy (NCBI): domain Eukaryota; kingdom Metazoa; phylum Chordata; class Mammalia; order Rodentia; family Cricetidae; genus Ondatra; species Ondatra zibethicus. The sequence goes on along the minus strand of PVIU01027695.1, from coordinate 723 downwards.
AGAAGAGGAGACAGAAAGATTGCAAGAACCAGTGGGGATGGGTGACTACAGAGTAAGTGTCTCCAGGACACCATAGAACTGACAGATAGTTGAGCTTACAGAAACTGTGGCAGCATGCCCAGGTTTCAGCCTGATGGGTCCCAGCACTGAGATAAGTGGATACAAGCCCCTGTCCCTAACACAGAAGCTGTCTCTTAAGTGTCAACTACTCCCACATGAAAAATTAGTTTTCTCCAATGGAGCATCACTGGGTAGAGAAACCACACTTAAATACAGGACTCCTGCCAGCCATAGATGGCCAGCACAAAATGAACTCAGTGGTATTTTTGGAGGCTTTGGTTTTATGTTTGTGTGTGTGTCTGTGTGTGTGTGTGTGTGTGTGTGTGTGTGTGTGTGTGTGTGTGTGTGTGTGTGTGTTGTCTCATAATGCTTTGTTTGGGCTCTTTTCCCTCTTACTTCATAGTTTCTGATTTTATGTTTTGAGTTTTGTTTGTATGAATGTATGCATGTCTCTTTGTGTATGTATATGTTTCTGCTGCTTTTTCTTTGCTGTTTTTCTCTAGTTGGTTAGTTTGTTTTATTCTGGTTTATTTGTTTGGGATGGTTGCCTTTTTGTTTTCTAAAGAGAGAGAGAAAGGTGTGGAGTTGAATGGATGAAGAGGTAGGAAGGATCTGAGAGGAGATGAAAGAGGGGAAACTGTAATCAGAATATATTGCATGAAA
>PVIU01027694.1:0-20077 GCA_004026605.1 Ondatra zibethicus | reverse complement strand
TGTACAGAGGTGCATTCATAGGACTTATAGTACATATGTACAGAGGTGCATTCATAGGACTTATAGTACATATGTACAGAGGTGCATTCATAGGATTTATAGTACGTATGTACAGATGTGTAGTAATAGGACTTATAGTACATATGTACAGATGTGCATTCATAGGACTTATAGTACATATGTACAGATGTGCATTCATAGGATTTATAGTACGTATGTACAGATGTGTAGTAATAGGACTTATAGTACATATGTACAGAGGTGCATTCATAGGACTTATAGTACATATGTACAGATGTGCATTCATAGGATTTATAGTACATATGTACAGATGTGCATTTATAGGATTTAACAATGAACAGTAACAAATTACACATGAAACAAACCATGGACAAGAAACCCCCACATAGCCCTTCTAGGTAGGAGTGACCAAGAACAGGGTGAGGGAGGAACAGCTTAATCTGAAGCACAAGCAGGACTGTGCTTAGAAGGGTGATCGGAACAGTAAGTACTTGCATGAGTCAGGGTAATGAGGCTAACAGTGTATACAATGTTCTTTTATACAAACATTTATCCCCTCTCAAAGAACAACCTAACAGAATTTTTTTTTTTTTTTGGTTTTTCGAGACAGAGTTTCTCTGTGACCCTGGCTGTTCTGGAACTCACTTTGTAGACCAGGCTGGCCCTGAACTCAAAGATCTGACTACCTCTGCCTCCTGAGGGCTGGGATTAAAGGTGTGCGCCACCACAGCTCCAGACTAGCTTTTTTTATGACCAACAATTTGAAAGCTGGTGTCATTTTCCACATCATTTGTTCATCAGAACAGTATAAAGCATGTTCAATATTAAAGTCATTGACTTACATCAAAGTACGAAATTATCTTTCTTCTGGTGTGCTCTACTCAGTAGTATGATGCCATCACCCAGGGAAAAGCACAGCTGTGGCCATCACAACTTGTAAACATTTGTAGCTTACCTTTCTATACTCTGAATGAGCTAATAAGTTTTGCCTACAACTTGAGAAATCAAACACACAGGAAACAGGAATTTCAGAAAAGTATTTTGTTTTACGTATTCCAGGCTGACTTCCAATGCATTCTACAGTTGAGGATGAAACTGAACTTCTTACCTTCCTGCCTCCACCTCTCAAACGCTAGTTCCACAGGAGCATCCTGTGCTAGGAATCAAATTCAGAGTTTCCTGTATGGCAGACAAGCCCACTACCAAGTGAGAAGCATCTCAACCCCTAGCAAGTACACTTCTGCCTAAATTTTAATAAAATTTTTTTTTCTAAAAGTTTGGGCTGGAGATATGGCACAGTGGTTAAGAGTATTGGTTGTTCGCCGGGCTGTAGTGGCACACGCCTTTAATCCAGCACTCGGGAGGCAGAGGCAGGTGAATCTCTGTGAGTTCCAGACCAGTCTGGTCTACAGAACTAGTTCCAGGACAGGCTCCAAAGCCACAGAGAAACCCTGTCTCGAAAAACAAAAAACAAACAAACAAACAAAAAAAGTACTGGTTGTTCTTGCAGAGGACCTGGGTTGGATTCCTAGCATCTATAGTCGCCTGTAACTCCTGTGCCTGTTTCTGACCTCCACAGGGACCGGGCAGATATGTCGCGAACAGATACACACCTTACTCTATGTACATGGGTGTTTTGCCCGCATGTATGTCTGTGTACCATGTCTGAGTGGTGCTCAAGGAGGACAGAAGAGGGCATTGGTTTCCCTGGAACTATAGTGTCTGTAGACAGTTACTGCCTTAACTGCCCTTAACTACTGAGCTAGCTCCAGAAGCCCAAAATTTATTATATAAAAGATTCTTTTGGGTAAATTTGGACATTTTACTTTAACATGCATAGTTCATCCCTAAACCAAGCAACTTACTTATACTACTGTTGTAGAATATTATTTTAAGGTATGTTTGTTTTGTTTTATTTATGCTCTGGAACATTTGTTTAATGATGCAAAGATGTGTTTGATTAAATAAAATTCACCTGCAGTCAGGAAGCTGCGTCAGCAACTGGCTGATAGAAGTTGTAGGAAGGAGCCAGGTGGAGAAGGGTTATAAGGAGGGGTAAGGCAGCAAGCTAGGTGAGCTGCTGGCTATTCAGCCTGTCTGAGGAGCAGAACTCTACCTCGACCTTTGAATCTTGAGTTCTTTAGAGGAACAGAGATGTAGATAAGTTCCCTTAGTAGCTCTGAAAGAGTGGGTGCCTGAGGAAACAGAATTTCCTCAGGCTGTTGGTAGCAGTGGAGTTGCAGTTGCCAGACTAGGATAGTCATTGATTAAAAGGCAGCAACAATTAAAGAGGACCATGGACTATAGAAAACGTCCTTCCTTTTTAGAATTTCTGTGTGCATGTGTGCGTTGTGTCCACATGTGTGCAATGCCAACAGAGGCCAAAGAGGGAGTCAGATCTCCTGGCACTAAGTTACTGGTAGTTGTGAGCTGCCTGACATGGGTGCTGGGACTGGAACTCAGCTCCTCTGTAAGAGAAACAAGAACTCAACTTCTAAGCCATCTCTCCAGCCTCAGAAGAACTTTCTTGATCCTGAAGCAAAAGCAAAACCTCTCTAAGTTTACTCTTAGTTTTACAGAAAAGCTGGTTTTTGAAGATGTATTTAGATTTTTCATAGTTATTATTACCATCTATTTAGGATAATAAGGAAATGCAGGTTAGTAATTAGTCATCTATTATAATCGAACTTGTAGTCATATTAGGTATATTTTTAAGGTCAGAGATAAATTTTAGATAGACAGATCATTTTCAAACACTTCAGAGATCTACAGAATATGGCATTTAAGATGTTTTAATAACATAGGTTCTTTTTTTATGACAGTGAGACATGTCTGCTCCTGGCAGCACCAATCTACTTCAGAGAAGATGATGGGCATTGAAGAAACTCCACATGGAGTTTACTTTCTCTGTGGCAACAGTAGGCCACTGGGCAAGAACGTGCTCTTCCATAAGTTGCTGACGGTTGCTGGCCAAACTGGACAAACAGGACACAGAAGAGAGTGACTGCCAAACCTTATCAAGACAAGGTAGGACGGTCCTTCAAAAACTGTGCTTCATAGAAAAGTCTATCAGATATGCTAGGCCTCTAAGTGGAATATGTGTGCCCCAACCTTGTAGAGGTACCTTGTGTGACTGTCAAGGCAGCCAGCTCTTTTTGTCATTGCTCACATTATTTGGAAGTCACTTGTTTGTACTTCCTGCTTACTCAGTTAATATTATTTCCTTTTCAGGTCTCTGAGGGAGTTACTTAGTTATAGTTTTCCTTGTTTACTAGATGCAGAAAAGAAACTCACTAAAGAGGTGTAAAGTGTAAGACTGAGAGATATCAAGATAGTTTTGAATGGTAATGCAAGTTAGGATAGAAAGCGAATTAGGTACAAGACTTTGGATTCACCACGGTAGGACAGAAAATGGAGTACTTTCCCTGAATTTGTCAATTACAAATGGATTAGACATTGTTGATGTATTCATTGCCTATATATACTGTATGTAGTTATTGTACTTATTGTATAGTTTTTCTTATATTAGTTACAATCTTTTATTTTAGACAAAAAGGGGAAATGTGGTGGAAATGTGTTTATGCTCTGACAAATAAAGCTTACCTGAAGATCAGAGTGCAGAGCTAAGTCACTGGAGGCCAGGCAGTGGTGACACATGCCCGGATCTCTGTGAGTTCAAGGCCACCCTGGGCTATATGAGATTGAATCTCTCTAGAAGAGAAACAGAGCTCATACAAAGGTGATCCCAGCACTAGGGAGGTGGAGACAGGATTGAAATGAGCTCAGATTCAGGCCAAGGTTTTATAGAGACAGCATTCAGTTAGAGAATGACAGGTAGAGCTAAGGACTAGTGGCTGCTCTGCTTCTCTGATCCTCTCAGGGTGAACCTCTGTATCTGACTCTGGGTTTTTATTATTTAGACCAACTAGAATTCGTGGTACAAAAGATAAGGACTTTAAGACTTAAACAAGAAAATTATTGAATATATTCAATAGCTAGACAAGGAAGTTACAAAGTGGATGAAACAATCAGTAACTTAGAGGAAAAATTCCCTAGAGAGAAGGAGATTCTTATGCTTTTGGAAGCCTCACAAGGCCTGTCCCTGAGGCTATATAAGCAGCAGAGTTGCCTTAGATAGAGTTGCCTATCGTTTGGACAGTGAAATTCAGGGTGCGGTGTCACCCAGGCTGAGGTGGCTTCTGGTGATGCAGCTGTCAAAAAGTCACCAGTGTTCCTACAGGTGACCTGTCACCTGAGCTTTTGTAAGAAAACCCAATGATGACATTTTGGTCTGTTACTGATGCCCTCTCCTGAGTGAACAAACGCTGTCCTCCTCTCCTCAGGAAGTCACTAGGCACTTTCTCTCTGGCCCCTTTGTCTCCTACCACTTGAGCAGCAGGCACGACTCTGACAGACTCTGGCCCCTCGACACTGACCCGTGAGCCAGCGCATTTCTGTTTGCTGGAAATTACTTACCATAGCAATACAAAATGAACTAACACAGGCTGACATTTTTATACTCTACATGGTAAACCTAACCAAAGTCAGAAAAGCACTCCTGTCTATAAAAAGGCTCATTTGGTAGATCCTGTCCAGCATGAACCAGCTTCTGGGCTTGACCCCCAGCACCATATCAACTAGACTGAGGCAGAGGCAGGAGGTCAGCGGCTCTAGGGAAGCAGGCAGGCACACCTCACCTTCACACTGGAAATCCTTCAGGGACACTGTGAGAGGCCTGTCCTTCCCCTGCTGGGTCTTCCTCTTATCTTTTTTATTTACACCTCTGGACTGAGTTGAAGCATTTTCAACATTTTCATAATCCTAAAAAGAATTACCAACAGTAATTAAGTTTGGTTTACAAAGAATAACATCAATTCCTCAGTATGTTTCTTAATGTTTTACTTTTAAAGATTAAAGGCAAAAAAAAAAAAACCACTGAAAATTTAGGCCAGCAAAATTGTATGAAAATTCCTAATTAGTTATTGTTCATCTTCTCAACTGAAAACACTGAAGTAAAAATATCACAGATTGGTTTATACCCTCCCCCCACTGCCAACTTCTTCTTTCCTTCAGGACTAAATTTAAGACAGTGATCTACAGTTTCTGACCTCATCCCCTGAAATGGGGATTGTGCTATTCTCTGACACTAACACTGCCACCAGCTTTCTCTTAATTACCAAATCTAAAAGACAATTTTTTTTGAGATTTCAGTAAATTCTTTTTTCTCTTTTTAAAATTGATTTTATTGAGCTTTACATTTTTCTCTGCTCCTGTCCCTTCCTCTCCCCTCCCCTTCTACTCTCTCCATCCCCATGCTCCCAATTTACTCAGACAATGTCCTTGGGCACCAGTCACACATGTAGGCAAAACACCTATATATGAAAAATATAAATATTTTAAAAAAAAACATGAGTTGGCTAAAGAAGAGGGCACTAGATCCCTTGGAACTGGAGTTACAGGTGGTTGTGACTACCATGTGGGTTCTGGGAATGGAACACTGGTCCTCTGGAAGAGCAGCCAGTACTCTTAACCACCGAGCCAGCCCCTAGCTCCATACATTTTTCAAAAATGGTTTTCTCCATGCATTTGTAATGACTTGGGTCTCCACTGCTGCCTTCTTTTCCCAACCCTCCTCATAACAACATAGCCGTTATCCAGTATACCCACTCTTCACCTACTCTTACACACTCTTCAACACCCAAGTTCCCACTTTTACACCAATGATTTCTCTATGTACAGACATCAGCTGCAGTGCTCAGCAGACTCTGCCACACTGTTTCCCACTTGATCCCCTACTAAGTGCTTGGTCAAGCTATCATCTACAGAGCACTTGATCCCCTAAGTGCTTGGTCAAGCTGTCCCCTACTATGAGCTTGGTCAAGCCATCATCTACAGAGCACCTGATCCTCTACAGCGCTATTAGTTATAAGCCACATCTTCTATGCAAATGAGTCCTTCAGTTAGTTACTACGTTTTAGCGAGTTTATTTCCTAAGGATCTCTTTGTCCTTTGTATTTCCATAATTTCCTTCCTCCTCTCTTGCATGGACACTGATGGTTTCTAATTTCACCTTCTGTAATACTTATGAGTTTCTTTTTTTTTTTTTTTTTGTTTTTTTTGAGACAGGGTTTCTCTGTGGCTTTGGAGCCTGTCCTGGAACTAGCTCTGTAGACCAGGCTGGTCTTGAACTCACAGAAATCCGCCTGCCTCTGCCTCCCGAGTGCTGGGATTAAAGGCATGCACCATCACCGCCCAGCACTTATGAGTTTCTAAAATAAAAACCTGAAATCAATCTAAAGGATAAAAATAGCAGTATCTTAGGAGAAGGCAAGTCCACGTGTGGTCTGACACCATGCCTTCCTCTCCACAGCGAAGCTTTCCTAGGTCACTCAACCACAGTTCACATACAGCACATTCTCCCACACATTACCTATTGTGTCTTTTTGTCTATCTTCCCTGAGAGGGCCTGCTTCTCTCTGGGCTGCTCTGCAGACAGCTAATACATCTAGTAAGACTTCAAGAAATCTTTTTTGAGAGGCGCTGAGATGCTGATGACGCTTGAACCTTCACTGTGCTAAGACTAACAGGCGATCACTTACATGTCTCCTGCACTGAGCTCGAGGGCTGAGGCTGTCTTCATCTTCCCATCCTAGGTCACCATGCTCTGGTTATTTCATAAGCACCTGGTGAGTGAGTGGCGGAAGAGGACAGAAAACAGCATCCCTCATTTTCTTTCTTTTCTTCTCTTTTTGAGACATGAGTACATTCTGTTGCCCTTCTGGGCTAGGACACACTATGCAGCCCAAGCTGGCTTGATGCTATGGCAATTCTCCCATCTTTGCCTTATCAGTGCTGGGATTACAGATGTGAGCCAAAGGATGGACAAACCTTCATTATTTGTTATACAAATTCACAGGAGGGACTAATCATGGGAGGGAAGTGGAGATGGATCAGTGACATCTGATGTGCAAACGTGAGGATTGACATTCAGTCCCGGTCATGTCAAATAATCACACCTGCTAGACTCCTGTGACCCCAGAGCAGGGTTGGGGGGCATAGAGGAGGATCTCTGGGGCTTCCTGGCCAGCTGATCTAGCTAAGGCTGTGAGATCTAGCTTTAGCAGAAAGCCTGTCTCAAAAATAAGATGGAGAGACACAGAAGAAGATGCCCAATGCTGATTTCTGGCCTCCCCACAAACATATATGGGCACCAACATACACATTTGTTCCTGCACAAACGCAAGCGCGCACGCGCGCGCGCACACACACACACACACACACACACACACTATTATGGTTATTTGATTGAAATACTGGCTGGTAAACTATGAACACACTAACACAATTACATAAAACTAGCCTTTACATACAAAGTAGCATTCCATTCTCTTAGAGTCATCATTGTCTGACAAAAATCAATACTTTGGGGTGCTAGGCCTATGAATTTAGCAAGAAAACTGAATGGGATCACATTTTATCAACACCATCTGCTCTACTCTTGAATAGCTAATCATTTTAGCTTCAGAAAAATATACATATAACAACAGCTGTATGGTAATTAATGTATGGTAATATTCTATACATTAAAATTATACATTAATTCAGAAATAAAGGAGGACCTTGCCAAGCATAACCTTCATGTCCATTTAAATGGCTAAACCACAGTAAAGTGTGTTGTATTTATTTTTATACTAGCTTTATTTTTATCTAAGTGGACATCTAACTATTATGGTTATAATCATTTTTTTTCTCTTAAACTAATTATTTTTATGTGTATGAGTATTTTGGCTGCAAGTGTGTCCACCCATTATGTGTATGCAGTACCTCTGGAGACCAGAAGAGGGTGTCAGATCCCCTGGTCCTGAAGCTACAGGTAAGCAGCCATGTGTGTGCTAAGAATTGAAACCTGAGTCCTCTAACCTGCAAGCAGTCAGTGCTCTTAAGCACTGAGCTCCCCAGCCCTAATTTTAGTCATAATTGTTTTCAATTATTTAGCACACAGGATGCACAGACCACCTGGATGGCAAGTTTTATTTTATTTTTTATAGCAAAATCATCTGCTGTGGGCTTTAATCCTTTCTTCCTTTCTCCTTGGAAAGAGGCACCAATGGACTCCAGCATGGCCAAAAAGGTTTTAATCATGAGAGAGGCATTTCTTTTTTTCACATATTTACATATCTTATTATTCATAAAAGATTGTTAGTTATGAAACTATGGACTAACATTCTACTATTTGCTAGTGTAGACAGCAGTCTTCCATCATCTCTTAAATAAATTACAGCTAACCATGGGGAGCAGTAGGGTAGAGACAAACATGGATATCCTGAGTCAAACCATTTGTGACTGGTGCCATTTTTAATATGTTTAATTTTTATTTAGGAAACTTTCTTGTGATTGTAGTGCAATGATGACCTCTTTACTGTAGACAAGTGTATACACTATCATATTTAATCTTGTATGGTATTTATTTCTTCAATACATCTACATAATATTAATGAAAAAACAAGACCTATAATAACAGAGCGATTTATTTATCCAGATTTTAAGCTGGGTGAAATGTGAAATTCCTTCCTGCATAACTTACTTGATTGCACTATGCTGTGATCAGTTGCTGGAAATACAGCCTGATAATTTATTTCATTTGTCAAATGAACTTTAGCAATACTTAAGTAATTTTTGATGCCATTAGGCTATGCTAGGTGTTTAAGAAAACCCTGGGCCTACTATCTTACACACTTTCTCATCCCATTATGTACATGGGTGCCAGAAAAATTCTTTTTCTTTTTTTTTAAATTGATTTTATTGAGCTATACATTTTTCTCTGCTCCCCCTCTTCCTTCTCCTTTCCCTTCTACCCTCTCCCATGTTCCCCATGCTCCCAGTTTACTTAGGAGATCTTGTCTTTTTCTACTTCCCATGTAGATTAGATCCATGTATGTCTCTCTTAGGGTCCTCATTGTTGTCTTGGTTCTCTGGTATTGTGATTTGTAGGCTGGTTTTCTTTATGTTTAAAAACCACTTATGAGTAAGTACATAAGATATTTGTCTTTCTGGGTCTGGGTTACCTCAACTCAAAATGATGTTTTCTAGCTCCATCCATTTGCCCGCAAATTCCAGGATGTCATTATTTTTTTTTTTCTGCTGTGCAGTACTCCACTGTGTAAATGTATCACATTTTCCTTATCCATTATTTGGTCGAGGGGCATTTAGGTTGTTTCCAGGTTCTGGCTATGACAAACAATGCTGCTATGAACATAGTTGAGCACATGCCCTTTTGGTATGATTGAGCATCCTTTGGATATATACCAGAAAGTGGTATTACTGGGTCTTGAGCAAGGTTGTTTTCTAATAAATCGCCACACTGACATCCAAAGAGGCTGTACCAGCTTGAACTCCTACCAGCGATGCAGAAGTGTTCCCTTTAACCCACAACCTCTCCAGCATAAGTTGTTGTCAGTGTTTTTGATCTTGGCCATTCTTACAGGTGTAAGATGGAATCTCAGAGTTGTGTTGATTTGTATTTCTCTGGTGACCAAGGATGTTGAACATTTCCTTAAGTGTCTTTCAGCCATTTTAGATTCCTCTGTTGAGAGTTCTCTGTTATCGATTATGTGTTCTTTTGGTGTCCAATTTCTTGAGTTCTTTGTATATTTTAGAGATCAAATCTCTTTCTGATGTAGGGTTGGTGAAGATCTTTTCCCATTCTGTAGGCTGTCGTTTTGTCTTGTTGACCATGTCCTTTGCTTTTCAGTTTCAAGAGGTCCCATTTATGAATTGTTTCTCTCAGTGTCTGTGCTGCTGGGGTTATATTTAGGAAGTGGTCTCCTATGCCAATGAGTTCAAGTGTGCTTCAGGAGGAGCATTTCTGATCAACCATCAAGTTACAGCGTGGGGGTCCAGTGAAGAACAGACCCTGGCACATGTTGGGAATCATGTCACACAGATCAGATCTCACAGTTTAAATGTGAGAGCGGGAAGCCAGCATTATTTCCACTTAGTATCCTTCTCATCAGAGCTGCACGATGACCAGTGCTCACAACACATGCTGAGCTTAGGAACAGGGTCTGGGGGGTGAGCTCTGCATGCTGAACTGCATGTCTCTCTGGCAGGGAGGTGTTGAGTAAGTTCCTGTGCACTGCAACGCTCATAACTGAACAAGGGTCTCACATGTGCTAAGCACATACCTGACCACCAAGTATACTCAAAGGTTCCTAAATGTATTAATATTCTATATTCATTTAAAATGAAAATAAATCATCTCGCATTAATTTTATTTCTTTTGTTTTTTTCATCTTGGTTGGAGAAACTTGACATTCTAAGCCATCAGACAAAGCAGGGCTCATTTGTTTCTGTCCCTCAGAATCTGAGGCGGGAATCCTATCATGGGTTTTTAAGGCAAACTTTATTTTTTTATAGTTCTAGGGAATGAATCCAGGGCTTAACACTAAGTTACATCCCAGCCCTATAGAAGAAATTCTACATACGTCAGGAAGGACTGACCTGAGCTTTGACCACTTAAAAATGTCTACATGTTTACACTGGGAAACATCCACACACCTGTTTGTGCTCTTCATATTCCAGTTTACTCAGCAACAAGGCCTTCTCCAGGTCAGCTGCAAACATTTCAGATGTCAGCTAGAACAAAGGTTCAGAGTAAACACAGCTTTATACCATACTCTCAGAACAACCATGACATATGATAATATACACAGGCAAAAAAGAAATAACCATGACATATGATAATATATACAGGAACAGAAAAAGAGTGCACTTTAAATAAAAGTTATTACTTCTCACGGGGGTGGTGGCGCATGCCTTTAATCCCAGGACTTGGGAGGCAGAGGCAGGCAGATCTCTGTGAGTTTGAGGCAGCCTGGTCTACAGGACGAGTTCTAGGACAGGCTCCAAAGCTACACAGAGAAACCCTGTCTTGAAAAATCAAAAGGAAAAAAGTTCTCAGTTCTCTGAAGTTATTCAGCCATGCTATCCCGGGAGCCGTGGTATTGTATGAAAGCATAACCCCTATTTCTAAAATCCCTATCTCCTCTTTCATTGTCAATCCAAGTACATATCTGTGTCTACATGTGCTACTGACATCTATTTCTTCTCTCCTGCTTTTCCTTGATTCAACAGGACAGGTGAGCAACCCCACCGTTCTAACACCACACTGACACCCAAGCCGAATCACCAGCAACACAGGTAGGAAAACAAGCCAGCTCTTTTCTGCTGTCCTAGGCATGACCTTCAGACGGCTCAAGAAAGGTCTAACCACCTGACGTGACCCTGGAATGTGAGGTCTGCTGGCTCTGGCCTCTGGTGTCCCAGAACTTCTTAGTTCCCATCTTTCCTACGGCCTAAGTTGAAAACTTGAAAAGTTTTAACCACTCCTTAATAAGTTTTTCCCCAAGCTTTTAAGAAATATTTTTGTTACTTAATGTTTAAAAATATATAGACTAAACTCTGTAGAAACCGCTGTCAATAGGGTAAAAGGGTATCTTGAAAACTAGAAAACTGTTAATGTTGAAATTACAATTAAACCTTTCTTTCCAACTGGAATTACCCCTTTGAAAGTATCTCATCCTATGATGAAAACAAAAACAGCAAAACAAGTTAGCTTTACACAGAAAAGCACTAATCTAACAGAAAAACAGTAAGAATTAGAATGATGAACAAGAGTACATGAAAAACCCAAGTAAGCCCATAGTAAACACACAACAATCTAAAAGGGCTGAGATTAGCTCAATTCAGATTAACTGTAGGCAGGAAATAGCAGGCATCTTAGTGGTTCCAAGCACTGGCTGCTCCTGCAGAGAACCCATTACCAGCTCCACAAGGCAGCTCACAATCATCTGAACTCCAGGCCCAGGGATCCAACGCCCTCTTCTGGCTTCTGCAAGCACTAGATACACATGAGGTGCACATATACACATGCAGGCAAGACTCCCATAAGCATAAAAAACCTATATAGACAATGGAAAATAATAATAAAGTAAAAATAGAATTTATGTATGTTAACCACATTTAAAAAGTATAAATCAATTTATACATCTAAGCTAAGTACAACATATTTGTTTATAAATTAAAAATATGATGATTTAACAAAGAAGTAACAAATTTTAGTTTATTCTGAACAAAGCTGATTAATTTGCCATTAAAATCCTATTTCTAACATTTAATTATGGAAAAAAATTGTGGTTATTTCTAACGAATCATATATTTGCAATGATATCCCAGCATGCCAGAGAGCAAAACAGGTTAGGAAGCTGGATGTCTTGCAAGATATTGTGATTTTTCCACATTAACTCAATGAATTTAAGTGTTAAGGTAGAGCATTCTGGTAAAACAATAACAAAAAAAAATGAATGAAATCAAACTTTTTTTCTTTTGAGATGGTTTCACTACCTTGTTGTGGAATATTCCTTTACACTGTGTAAAGATGTGTCGCTGTGACTGGTTTAATAAAAAGCTAAATGTCCAATAGCTAGGCAGGAGGTATAGCATGGACTTCTGGACAGAGAGTTCTGGGAAGAAGAAAGGGAGTTGCCAGACAGAGAGGAAGCAGGATGGGCAATACAGAGTAAAGGTAACTGAGCCACATAGAACACGGATTTTAAAATAAGGGTTAATTTAAGTTACAAGAGCTAGTGGGACAATTCCTAAGCCAAAGGCTGAGCTTTCATCATCAATATTAAGTCTCTGTGTCATTTTTCTGTGAGCTGGCGGCCCAAAGGAAAAAGCCCGACTACACTATGTATCCTTAGCTGTTCTAGAACTCACTACATAGACCAGGTTGGTCTTGGCATAGAAATGAACCTTAAAGTGGAACAAACAAACAAAGAGCACAAAGCACACTTCCCTGGACTCTGACTGTAGCGGCCTGAGGTCTCCTGACTTTACTGTGCTGCTGGCGATTGGCCCAGAGCATGATAAGAAGCAATGATAAAGTATACGACCCTGACCTATCCCTTAAATTTACTTTTTTATTAACATAAACTAGTATACAAATAAACAAAAATGAATGAAATTTAAAATTATAAAAAATAGATAAGAACCTTAATTGGGAAATACTGAGAATTTTCTGGAAATGAATTTTATGTTGATATTTAAAGGACAGAAATAATTTTAATAGGTAGAAAAAGGAATAGAGTAATTGTGGAATAGCACTGCTTACATATACAGCTATCTTATGGAATCCCGAAGACCGTCCTGACACAGGGAATGATCTTGACAATCTGCTTCTACGCAGAAGTCCTAAATAAAATCTAGGTCCTTCTGTGTGATCCAGCAACACACCCAGTACAAATCCCTCACAAATCCCTGAGCCAAAGACAAAACACTTACATAGAACTATGAGATCTACATTCTCTTCAGAACTCCCTGATCACTGTGGTGGCAGAAAGGGGAAAAATCGCAACAGTGCTCATGTTAGCAGACTGCACTCATTTAGGTGTGACCGAGTTGTTTCCTATATCAGCATCCAGGAACCTTTTGGCAATCAGGAGAAGTTCTCTCTGGTGAAAACCATGTAAACTCTACCAATGCCCAACAGCACCTCACTATCTGGAAATGTCAACAGCACCAATGCATGGCTCCAGAGCAACAACTGGTGCTCACATGCTGAGTTGTGGACAATGCAAGATCCTAAAGGAAACACACTGAACAGTTTGTGAGAAGAGCACACTGGAGTACTGCCTGTGCTAGTTTGTCTGGCTTCTAAGACAGGATCTTGTCCAAACAGGCTGGGCTAGAATTCAAGAGCTCCCTGACTCAGTTTCCCAAGTGGATGGATGCTTGGATTACATGTATGCACTATCACACCCAGTTTTGTCTACTTCCTTAGATTACATATATGCACTATCACACCCAATTTTGTCTACTTCCTTTAAAACTGGTAACACAAGAATGGTAGGAAAATCCACTAAACGGACCAGATATCTATTTGAAAATAAGGCCTACTTTCCTACAGACCAAACTATAGCTTAATGAATATGCAAGTAAACACTGTTCATTTCCTATGCATGTAGCAAGCATGCACACACACACTCCCTTCCCTCACTCACATGTGCCCTCATAATAAGCACTTAGAGACACAGAATAAAACACCATGTAAATAGACCACAGAACAAACACGCCCTCAACAGTTCTACACTGAAGTTAAAAGGAACTCTCACCTCAGTCTTTATGTTTAATCAAAACTGTCATTGGATATTTTTAACAGATCTGTGGCCCTACAAATGTGGTTTATTTATTTATTTATTACGTATACAGTGCTCTGCCTGCATGTATCCCTGCAGGCCAGAAGAGGGCACCAGATCTCATTACAGATGGTTGTGAGCCACCATGTGGTTGCTGGGAATTGAACTCAGGACCTTTGGAAGAGCAGTCAGAGCTCTTAACCACTGAGCCATCTCTCCAGCCCACAAGTGTGGTTTGTAAAAAAATTTGAACAAGTGCCTTTTAACCACTGAGATACCTTTCCAGTCCTCCAAAATTAATTATATCTCTCTATGTTCCTAACACTCTTTTCATTTGTACACAGTAGATGAATTAAAAAACAAAATGAAACCCACAAAAACCAGAGAAAACACTCAACTGCTTTGTACAGACCAATCTAACCCACACAATGTACACACCAGCCACAACCTCTCATTCAGGCTGCACACAGGAGTCCTCCAACACTAGCGGCTCTGTAGAACGGTGACACGGACTCAGGGGGGAAACAAGCAGGCAGCGTCATTTACTCAGCTTTACCTGCTCATCTCTCTGTCTCCACTCTTGCCAGTTTTCTTCCCGAGACTCCTTCTGTGCTGGGTTTGGCAATGAAAGCTCATGTTGAACATTACAAATGGCATGGGAGGATTTCTGGGGAATTTTCTTAAAAGCAAGATTTCTGAGCTATAAAATAAACACAAAATATATTAAATTCAGTTAATTATTTTAATTTTAAAATATTTCTAGTCGTTAATACACATTATTTAACTTATAAAACTCGAAAGTCACGTGTGGATTTTATTTACCTTTACTTATGAACTTATTCATTTGTTTACCACACAAAGTCTCACTATGCTGTCCAGGTCCAGCCTAGCTAAGTCTCCTGAGACGCTGGGGCTCCAGGCACAAGCCGGCTCCTCTGAAGACGTCTCTGTTTAACCTAAGAGCGCACACAAGGGAAAGCGCCTCCTAAGTGCTCACTACATTTGACTTCAGGTTTCTGTTCACCAAGCTGCGCTGCTCCAGGACACGGCACAATGGCCACCCAGTGCAGCTTACAGCACGTACTCACAGTCCTAAGGAAACAAAGAACTCTAACAGCTACCTCATTTGCTTCACTCTGCTGCTGTTCCTTCTTTTTTCTTCTTTTCTCTCTCTTTTTTTCATTTGTAGTTGGTTTGTTTCCCAAAGCTTGGGGCTTCCCATTATTCCGGCCTTTGCCTTTTCCAGGCTCAGAATCAGAACCACTGCCGCTATCAACTTGTAACAGGGCAAACCGAGAGGCAGTAGTGAGAACAGAGCTGAGGACTGCTGAAGCCATGGCTCAAACTGTTCTGGAAAACTCTTACGTCAACAGTAGCTCCTGTGGGCAAGGAAAAGAAGAGGCAGGTGAGAAACACAGTGAAGAAAACTATTCTAGTGTCCAGACCAGCCAGACATATGAAAGACATTGCTTCTGGCACCAGATGTGGTAGTATTTGGATTTGTACCCACAATTTCATTAGCATTAACATATTTTTAACTTAACAACACAAAATTAAGAAAATGTGGGCTTTATTTATCTCAGAGGCAACAATGCAAGACTAAAATCATACATGACGCTCACTCCCACATCTGATTTTAACATCCTTGACTTTTCTTTTCCTTGAATGTTTCTGTGGTGTATACACACTTACGGGAGAGACCCTGGATGATGAGGGTCTGCCGCGGAGTAGGAGGAACAACACTTTTCTTTATGCACACAGACCCTTCCTGCAGCTACGCTTATCCCCAACGGCCAAGGAAACAAAAGAACAGGAAAGAACACTCTTACAAATCAAGATGCTGAAGTTTATCATAAAGACTGAGGCCTTACAACTACTTTAAAAAGCATAAAGAGCTTACATCCCCTCTACCACGGAATTCATGCCAAGTACTGCCAACTTTGGCTAAAGCCTGTGGCTGATGAGGTCATAGGCCCGGGGTGGTATTTTCTATTGCCGTCTTGCTGAAAAGGCCAAGCTGCTTTGATCAGTGCTGCTCCCAGCTTGTTTAGAACGGAGTGCAGTTAACTGGCCAAAGTGCTGAGGATAAGTGGCCTGTGTGCTCAAGGCACACAGGAGCCCACAGGGGCCAGAAAAGGGCACTGCATCCCCTGGACTGCCATGCAGATGGTTGTGACCCACTGTGTGTGTGGTGAAAACCACACCTGGGTCCTCTGCAAGAGCAGTAAGTGCTCTTACCCACTGAGTCACTTCTTTAGCCCAAAATACCAGCTTTAAATGACACCGTGTTCTCCTTCCCCTTCATCTAAATTCCTGGAAGCACATGCCACATGAAGATGGGGGTGGCTCTATTAGCCAGACTAAATAATTAAACCCTTAATAATCTGTGCCAGGCATGGGGCTTGGACCAAACGGTTGGCCATTTTAAACTCCTGGGATTTTCAGACTGTTACTGCGGTATAGCCTGGCTTCTAATGACATATTTTTTTTTAAAACACATTTCCTTTCCATTCTAGAATAGATATCAAAATCACAAATTTTGTGCTTGGATTGTTCTATATTAGTGTTTATAAATATTTATTCTAAAACATTTTTCCCAAGTTCAGAGAATTTTCTTTCTGTGGCATAAGCAGTTTCCAGTTTATCTACAGATAAAGTTTCTTTCAGATTTTTGAGTGACCAAGAAAGTCCTGGGGAGTCACCACCTCCGGGACAGTCGCCGTCAGATGCAAGGAGCCTCACCTGGTGTTTAGTGGTGGATGCTAGTACACATGCTGCCCTGCCCTGTGGAGTCACCACCTCCCGGACAGTCGCCGTCAGATACAGGGAGCCTCACCTGGCATCTGCTGGTGGTTGCTCCTGTACATGCTGCCCTGTCATTGTGACAGGACAAGTATCCCGCCCTTAGGAATGCACCTGAGCTGATAGATACCATCACTGCTGGCCACAGTTGAGCATGTAGCTGTAGTGAGAGTTGCTGCCACTATGCTGCAGGTGCCCAAGGAGCAAAGCACACAGCACAAGGAAAGAGCAGCTCTGGAGTGGAAGCTCCGTCTTCTATGAGGAGATTTTTTTAAATTTATTTATTTATTATACATACAGTATTCTGCCTGCATGTATGCCTGCACACCAGAAAAGGGCACCAGATCTCATTATAGATGGTTGTGAGCCACCATGTGGTTGGTGGGAATTGAACTCAGGACCTCTGGGAAGTCAGTCAGCATTCTTAACCTCTAAGTCATCTCTCCAGCCCCTATGAGCAGATTCTAAGCAACGGCCTTAAACCTCTACAATGACATTTTCCCTCCTTTGCTAGTTAATAACATGCTCTTTTAACAACACAAAAATCTATCTACAAGGTCATGCTTAGACAATGCAAACATATTCTGCCAGCCAGAGCTTTGCCATCAGTTTAAAATTTGAACTATTGAATCTATACAAATTCAGTATTTAGTGCCTGTCCTGATAACTTATTGTTTTATTTCTCCTGATAGCATTATTTTTAAAATGTGGCTATATTTCTTCCATTAGCTCTATACACTCACAGGTCTCCTTGTTTGAGACAGTAAGATGCCCTTTTCCTTTATGCTAGAAATGCCATGTCAGAGGGCAGAGGGTCCTAAGCCAAGAGCTCAGCAGGAGTCAGGGAGTCTGGCCAAGCCCAATCTGCTCCTTAGTGTGAACCCCTCGCAACCTATGACCTCCCTCCCTGTGACATGGGGAGAGCAGCACGGATTCCCGGAGTGTGCACATGCAGTTGGTCAGTGTGTGAACTGTGTGAAGATGCACCACAACACTTAAATGCCAGCACTACTGTGTTATTCGACTGTAATGTCTTGTATGAGTTAAATGCTCATAAATTATCTTTTCTAAAACACCTCTTGAAAAGGAGTTAGGGCCTGGCACAACTAAAATGTGACTAAACACGATGTCTCCACTGCAAAATACGTTCTGAAATTCAAACCAACATTTGCCCTATCTAGAAACTAAGGCTGTAACCTTTAAAATGAAAGAAAAAAGTTTGTGGGCATGAAGTAGAAATTAGGCAATCAGCAAAACTACACCCAAGACCTAACAAGTGCACTCAGTACACTACAAAAGATGAGCAAGGGTCTACCTAAGACCAACAACCACAGCTGGGACTGTGGCTTTTCCTTCCTGAGACAAGGTTTCACCATGTCAGCTTGGCTGCCCTGGAAATCATTTTGTAGACCCGACTGGCTTCAAACTCACAGAGACCCGCCTGCTTCTGCCTCCCCAGTGCTGGGGTTAAAGGTGTGTGTCACTGCTGCCTAGTGGGACTATGTCTTAAACACTGTACACACAGAAGAGTTCTGAATGAGTGGAAATAACAAAAGGCAAAGCACAAAGGGAACATTAGAATAAATTTTCAACTGGGAAATGACAACAATAACTTCATAAGACAAAGCACTCTGCTAAGAAGGCTGTACCCTCACAACAGCTCAAATGTTAAAGACACTTTAAAGAGGTTCAGTGCAAAGGAGAAATGCTTATGAGCAATGGTGATTTCCTGTTTGCTCAGATTTAAGGCTGCAAAAAAGGATAGGGCAGTGGCAGTCACCTGAACAGTAATATAATAAATTATTGCTAAGTATGCTAAATATTAATATAGTAAATATATTAAAGATAAAAATAATGTTCTACTTTGTCTTCCAAAGCTAAAATTTCAGGGTTCATTTGCTCCCTGTTCTTTTCTACGACCAGAATTCTCAAGCTAACCGCAGCAAGTTCAGAGGTTACTGTGAGGCCCAGGCTGGCCTCCAGGCGCTGGGATGATAGGTGTGCACCGAACCCTGACCCTACATCCTCTCACTCAGCAGCCATGAGGGAATCTACGTGCCATGTCAAAGGCGGAATAACCAGTACTTCTGAAGTGACAGATGTAAACGTCAAATGACAAAAGAGAATAATTTAATATTAAATCATATCCAGCCCATGGCAGTTGCTGCCAGCTCTTCACCAGTAGGCATTCCACTTCTCCGAGCTCCACTTCTACACCTGTAGTGTGTTCTGTTTCCATCTCCCATCTTTTCTTCAGATGCCGGCTAAATCCCTAGACAACCCTGTCCTACCACCGGGTGCTCTCATTCTCACACTTCCCTCAGATGCTCCTCAGATCCCGACTCTCTCTCGGAATCCCACTCCGAGCCTGACTTCTTGGACCTGATCTCAGAGGACACAACACTATCTCCTTCTTTAAGCACCTACCAAAATGTGTAACTTTCCTGCCATTTTTAATCTTAAGGTCCAATAAAATGGTCTTGAGCTTACAAAAAAGAAAAACATTAAAAAAAATGCTTGAGATTACATTACGTTTTCTAATGACTCCTATGAAAAACAAAATACCTTGAAAAAGGAAAATTACTATCTATCCTCAACTGAAAAAGCAGAGTTGAACCAATATAGTATGGCTTCTCCTACCATGTATCACAATGAAGAGTTAAGAAAGCTGGCATCAGCAGACTGCTGTCTTTCATATCAGCGATGCCTAAGGAAAGCAAAAGAAGGAAAGCATGGTCCTCAGAGCCCAGTAGTTTCACTCATCAACTTGTAAGACGTCCCACAAACAGTTATTTCAGACAATCACCACCTCCTTTGCAGCTTTAGAAAACAACAGCCCTACAGCCCACACAGACACCCCAGGTCCCTACAGCCCACATAGAAACCCCAGATCCCTACAGCGCACACAGATACCTCAGGTCCCTACAGCTCACACAGACACCACAGACACCCCAGGTCCCTACAGCCCACACAGACATCCCAGATCCCTACAGCCCACACAGACACCCCAGGTCCCTACAGCCCACACAGACACCCCAGGTCCCTACAGCCCACACAGA
>PVIU01027693.1:0-20078 GCA_004026605.1 Ondatra zibethicus | reverse complement strand
GTGGGCCTTGGACTTCCAACAGGGCAGGGCACCATGCCCTCTTTCAAGGAAGAAGGGGGAGGGAGGAGGGGTGGGGGGTAGTGGGAGGGGACCGGGAGAAGGGGAAGAAAGGAAAAAATTTTTTTTTCATCTTTAATTATGTTCTTGAATGGAAAAAATAAAACAAAACAATGTATGGAAAAAAAAATAATAAAAAAAATAAAAAAAAAAAATTCCTGCTGGTATAACTATCACCCTAGTGGGCTCTCACATGAAGCTCAGCTATTGCATGTGAGCACATGTGGTCCCAGGCAGAATTCAGTCTCCTATGTCTGAAGGAATAGAGCTCCTTATTTGCTCTTTTGCTGTCAACAGGGAAATCCACTTGGGTTGGAGAGACTACTCTTAGCTCTTTGTCGTGAGAAGAAGAGTCCCCACCGCTGCCAAGGTTCAAGGTGGCTCATTTTCGTCAAGGCCAACAGTGTCTGCTGCTGTCAGGGCTCCCCAGTCACATCAGGACAGCCAGGACACTTTCCCGTTTTAGACTCAAAGACAATCAACGAGATACTTCAGCAGTATCTGTAGCATCTTTTTTGCTGGAACACGGTTCGGACAGTCCCTGAGCCGGCTCTACTGGCTCGATGTGCAGCTACTTTACTTTATGACGGAGTAGAAGCAGCATGCACTTAACATGATGTTGTGTCTGCCCTGGGGATGGATGGGTACATGTGTGGGCATTGCCTGTTTGCACTGTCATGTGAGAGTAAGTGTGAGGCACATGGTCAGATACCAGTGGCTGATGTCTGGTGTCTGTCTCTGTTGCTCTCCACTTTATTTACAGAATCAGGGTCTCCCAGATTGACAGGTCTGGCTAGCCAGTTTGCCCAGGGGATCTTCTGTCTCTGCCGTCTGAGCACTGGGATTGCAGGCGGGCTGTCCTACCTGCCCAGTTTTATGTAGGTGCCAGGGATCCACAAGCACTTTAGGGACCAAGCTTTCCAGAATTTTGAATTTGAACTCTTTGAACTACAACCATACATGTGCAACCTTTCCTCACAGCACCCAACGGTAAGGTCATGTTGTGTTGTGTCCCTCGTTGAGTCAGATGAGCCCAGTCGGGTTACAAGGTGAGCATGGCAAACACAGCTTGATTTAAAGCAGTTTCTAAAGTTGGTGGGCTGGCCAGGGCATGACTCCATCCTGAACATCTGCATGGCCAGAGGCGTGCCATTCCACACCTTCAGCGGTCTCGTCACTGAATGGGAGGTGCCACAGAGACATGAAACATCAGGGGCAGGAAGCCTGGGGATGGGGCCATCTCTGCCTTCTGCTTTCAAACATGTCTAACTCCTTTGGGTCACAGAATGACTCTATGAGGCAGGGAGCATGTTTAATTCCAGTTTCAGGTATTTTAAGGAAACAGAGCAGAAGTTTCAACTTCAGAAAGTTTGAGGGCTCCATTCAGTTCTGTGTATCTTCCTGGATACCAATCGCTCATGTGCCAGACACCATGTTGGGTCAATACAAAGCTATTAACCACCAGGATGTAACAGACATCCTGTATTCTGTATTCTGTCAATTATGTTTTAAATAAACGCTGATTGGCCAGTAGACAGGCAGGAAGTATAGGTTGGACAACCAGACAGGAAGTAGAGGCGGGACAATGAGAACAGGAGTATTCTGGGAAGGAGGAAGTCCATTCCTCCACAGTCCTGTCCAGACACTGAAGAAGCCGGATGTGATCTGCCCCACTGAAAAAGGTACTGAGACATGTGGCTAACATATACTAGAATAATGGGCTAATATAAGTTATAAGAGTTAATAAGAAGCCTGAGCTAATGGGCCAAGCAGTGTTTTAATGAATACAGTTTCTGTGCGATTATTTTGGGACTAAGCTAGCCAGGTGGCCAGGGCAACAAAACAGCTAGATAAAAATGAGTCAGTCTCAATTCATCTCCATGCGCCATCACTATTGGACAAAAATCTACAGAAGAGAGTTGTTCATTCCCATGGACCTTCAATTTATATGCATGTAAACTGAGGCTGGGAAACTTCAGATGATGGTCTCAAAGTTATTAGTGCCATAACTTCTGAACTCAGAGCATTAATCATTACAATATCTGCCTCTCAATAAGAAGATCCCTGCCTTTTAAAAGACACCAAGAGAACAGAAAAGGGTGTTGTGCCTTATCCATTTGGACTACTGTAGAGAATGCCATATACAGGATCGCTTAAAACAAACAAACTAACAAACAAACAAAAACAGAAATTCATATCTCGTGATCCTGGAGGCTAGGAGATCCAAGGTCAAGTGGACAGGTTGGAAATCTGGTAAAGGCTCCTGCTGTGCCCTCTTGTGGTAGAAGAAGCAGGCAGTTCTCCAAGGTCTCTTATGAGGAAGGGCACTCACCCCAACCCTAATGTCTCTGCTAGCATTAGCTCACCACCTCCTACAGACTCCATCTCCTAATGCTGCTGTGTGGGCTTGGGATTTCAACATGGGAAATGTCAGGAGACACAAGAATTGCATGCCATAGTAGAAAGCATCCTATGAGGCTGGATAGCCTTATGATATCAGGGATGGGTTGGGGCTGCTTCCTTATTCAATAGTAGGATCTCTAGAGTGGAGATGAGGAGGAAAAGAGAACAGAGTACGTACAGACACAGTGTCTGAGGACTTCCTGATCCAGGGATACATACTCTCTCTTTCCTCTGTGTCTCGCTTTAAGGGGACTATTTGATTCCTTTGAGTGTCTCCTTATAGCCCTAAAAGTAGTTAACAGGACACACCATGTACCAAGAGACACGGTGTGAAATGAGCACTTTCTCCAGGGAATTCTCCTGGGGAGTGCTCCCCCCTGTCAAGGCCATTTCAGCACATCTGGAGATGAGTTTGGTGGACACCTCTGTGACACAGACACCACTGGCGAGCGGAAGGTAGACTCCAGAGATGCAGCTGCATCTTCCAATGCATAGGAGCAGCATCTGTGTCAAAGATCCAACCAAAGCATTTGATTAACCCCTACTTACCCACATGTTGAAAATCTTACTCCCACGAAGTTGTGATCTCAAGAAGTGGCAAGGCCTTTGGTGGGTAATTGGATTTTTAAGATGGAGTCTTGGTAAGTGAAATTCAGACCCTTATCTCCTACTTGGTTGTCAACTTGATACAGTTTAGAGTCATCTGATAAGGGAATCTCAATTGAGCCATTGCCCAGATCACATTGGCCTATGGGCAGGACATGTCTGTAGGAAATTGTCATGATTGCTAATTGATATAGAAGGGCCCCACCCACAGTGAGCAGTGCTCTCCCTAGGTAGGTAGCTCCAGGCTGTGTAAGAGAGCTGAGTGAGCTAGGTAGCCAGAAGCATTCTGCCACGGTTTCTGGTTCAAGTTCTTGCCTTGAGTTCGTGTGCTGACTTCCCCCAATGATAGACTGTGACCTGTAGGCGGAAATAAAGATTTTCCTCCCCCAAGTTTGCTTTGATCAGAGCGTTTTATCGCAGGGACAGAATGAAACTTGAACACCATATAAGACAACACACGAGCCAGGCATGGTGGTGCATGCCTGTGATCCCAGCACTCAGGCTTCTGAGTCAGAAGGATCCAGAGTTTGAGACCAGCCTGGTCTACATAGAAAGAGCCTGTTTCAAACAAATAAGCAAGAAAACAAATACCAAAAAAACATAGTCTGTTGCTGCCTCTGCTCTCCACCACGTACGGGCACAAGGACAGCCATCTACAAACCAGGAAGCACTTCTCACCAGATGTGACAACACCTTGACCCTCAGCCCCCAGAACTGTGTGCAGTAAGTGTTTGTTGTCTAAGTCATCTGCTCTGTGGCATGTTTGTTACAGTAGCCCATAAAGATGGAGATGCATCTCAAATGTCAATAGGGTAAAGGTCACAACACTCTGTTCAAGTCCACTGACACAGGTGCTTTGCGATGTCACGTAGTTAGGGAGAGACTTTACTGATTGCCAGTGTCAAGACTTAGCCTCTTTGAGAGAGGCCGACAGATATTTGCCATCTTAAAATCAAACCCAGCATCATCAGGCAGGTACTTCGCGAGACTGAACCACTTGCCCAGCCTTGAAGACGGCAAGCAAATTCCATGACCAAGGAGTAAACATACCTTGAGCGGCAGAGCACAGAAGTTTGGTCCTGTGGTGACAAGCATCTGCCAATTTGCCATGGGCAGTCCTGTTGGCTCAGTGTGAGTCACATTGTCCTTGCCAGGGTGATGGCTAGAATGATTAATCCACCCTGTTGGGGCCTGGTCTCTCCAGGCTCTGTTCCCATCTGGGTCCCACCCTAGTTCTATCAGAAGGCTCAGGTAGCCTGTGGAGGGTGGAGATGGGCCCAGGACACAGTCTGCTCATGGCCTGGCCCACTCAAGAGTACAAAGCCCAACAAAACAAAAAACAGACAAGGTGCCCTGGGGAGGACAAGCTCAGCTAAAACTCTCTACGGTGCCAACCTGCGTGGGCAAGTCTGCCCTGAGAACTGGCAGAACCTTTCCCCTTGGGCCATCTGCCTGAAACAGCGAGCAGACCAGGCTGCCTTCCTACTGGGCCTCAGCAGCCTTTCCACAGTCCAGGGAGGGCTGTACAGGCTCAACCCTCCCCTCTCCCAGGTCTGTCTCTGCGACCTCTCTGTGGCACAGGTCTGACGTTGAAGGTCCACACAGCCTGACAGGGATGCTGTAGGAAGGAACCATCTACCTGGGACCTCGTCTTGACTACTAATGGCTTCATAGGGCCCAAGCAAGCAAAGCATGACTTTCTTCACTCAAGGTGGGTCTCAATGGAGCTTTCCTTGATGCTAGGACCTTCCCTGGCTTGTAGAATAGGCCAGGAAACAAAACAGACCTGTTTCCTACGGTCGTGGAATTCAGAGTCGGAGATCCATGAGTCACTAATCCTATGAATTACTGATTATTTACCAGGCTTGCAGGGTTTGGTTCTGTTTTATTTTCAGTCATTATTTAAGCATTTTAACATATTTCCAAAATGAGCAATATTATCCTGTGGGACTGACAAGAAAAGAGGAGGATTGAGGGAGATCAAGAGACCACCCAGCCATGGTCAGCAGAAGAGTAGGGCCTGGACCTAAACATGCAGTTGCTTCCTCTAAGCCCTGCTTCCCTTTCTGATTTTAAGCCTTCTGCTCTTTTTCCAGGTGGAGTCAGTTTCTTTTGTGGGGGTGGCAGTGAGGAAGCTAGCTGGGGACCAGGGGGGGTCACTGTCTATATGGTCCTCATATGTCCCTAATTACACCACTTCCTACGTCATTCTCTTAGGAATGTGCAGGCATTTCTGTGCCTCAAACTGCCTTGTGGCGACTGGTAAGCTAGGCCACTGGAATCCTGCAGTCATCAGGAGATGACTCGAGTATGAGTACTTGAGACACAAGATCATGGTGTTGTCTATATGGACGGAGGCAGAAAAGGTCATCCAGGTGCTCAGGTAGGATGGGGATTCATGGTGCCATCAATGTTGACTTAGTGATTGGTCCCTAAATCTGGGTGTGTAGCAGCAAATAATGAGGGGATCTGATTATCAGTACACTTAGCACAGTGTCCTGCCTCCCAAACTGTCATCAGCTTATTCTGTGGACCCAGAAACAAGGACCATGACTTTCAGGGCAATCAAGGTACCAGCCCCAGAGCACCTGTGTTTACGAGGGTCAGTCAGTTTTTGCTATAAAAATGCTTCCCTGCAACAAGAAAGACACTGTCACCTAGCCTGGCATCATAAATGCCCCGACGACTTATGGAGGAAGTTACCAGGGGATGCAGCACCAGGCAAGACCCCTTTACAAAGAGCCCTGGCCACTCTCCGAAGACAGACCAAGGTCCTGGAGACTCCCAAGCTGTCAGGGCCTCCACTGGAAGCATGCCATCACTGGGCAGGGTGTGTCAGGAGCAGGAGAAAGCACAAAGCATTCCCAGCTTTGTATCATAGCCTGTGGCATGCTCACACAGGGACACAGGATGACATGCAGCAGCTGGGCTTGCTGTCTGACCCGGCTCAGCGCCCATTCCTTGCCCATGCCTGCCTCATCCCCCTGCTTGCCAAATGGACAAGCCCTCCTGTGAGTTTCTCGTGGTTATCTGAGCTGAAGCAAGAACAAAGAATCGAAGTTTACAAAGGGCAAAACTCCCCTACCTCAGTCCACACTAATATTTTCAAATACTCAGGACAGAGTATCTGACTCAGACTTCAACAGAAAGATTTCACCAAAGCCTTCCTTTGCTCAGTCCCAGATGCCCCTTCACCTAGTTCACAGAGCAGACCTGGAAATACTATTACATCTAAATATATGGGCAAATCCTATGTGTTCAATCTGTGGTTGTCAAGCCTGGACTACTACCTGTTTTACGAATAAAGTTTTATGGAAACACAGTCACTGTCATTCATGGATGTTTTGGTTAAGACTGTGTGCACTAGAGTGGCCCTATTGAATAGTTGCAGCAGCCTGTATGACCTACAAAACCCCAAAATGTTCACTATCTGAATCCTTAAAGGGAAGGCTAGCCGATCATTCCTCTATGAAACATCACAGGGAAGCCTTTCTTCATTGATTCATTCATCTCTTTGTTCAGTCAGGTTGCTAGATGCTTTCCCAACAACTATGCATAAGGAACAGACCCAATCCTATATGACTTGGGATCTTTCGAGGCAGAACCCCATATCCAATAAAGCCTTAAGAAATGTTTGTTGGATGAGTAAATGGATAAGTACAGTAATGTGGAAATCTCTGCTATTGTGAATCTTTGTGAGGTAGGACCAAGATGGAAACGGAATTTGAAAAAGGCTAACCAGGTTCCTAAAAATGCTTTCCAGGGGAGATGGCCCCTACGCCTGGCCTGAGATAGTGGATGAGCAAATTGTTGGATGATGTTGAGCCGGAGTTTCCAAGTCTAGGATCTGGGTTATCTAGAATGAGGAAAGAATGAAGCTGAAAGGAGCCCAGGTCTTGCCAGAGATTCCAGTACTGACTGTGCTATAGCTATGCCAGTGCTGTGCCAGATACCCAACAGTGAGGACACTCAGAAGAGCCCCCAGATGCTGACAAGATCACACACACATCCTGGGGACAAGACGGTCACAGCTGGAGGAAACCCAAGCGAGTTCTCATCTCTCTGTATCTCCTTGCTCTCCTCTCTGCACCAGGAAACATGCTCCTTGGAATAGACGCTGACTGTATCCCCAACCATGGCAGAACCAGAACCAGTCCAGGCCCAGGGGGCAGAAGAAAGGGACAGGCCAGGAGTCTGCTTCTGCAGAGCCAGGCTCACCTCTCTGGGGGTGCCCTGTGACGAGAGCAGCTGCATGCTTCATCCCACCTCTGTGTGATTCTGACTGGGAGGATGATGGAGGCTGTCATGCGCTGAGTTTTATAGGGAGATTCAGGGTGCAAATGTTGGTTGGCCATGCACTTGGCATGAAAGTAGGTGTCCTAGTCCTTGTTCCCAGCAGAAACATGGCAACCCTGTTCTTATTGCCTAACTCTATAGTCCTGCATGGGCAAGTCTGTTGATTCTCAAAGGCCTCCTCCTTTTGGCCCAGGAGGTATAAACTTGGTCACTTAAGGCATATCAGTTGATAAGATTCCCCAGGTGCTGAGTCGCCCTCTACCTGAGCCAGGGAGGGAGGGAGCCTTCTCATATTGCAGTAAGAGATCTTATCTGGGTAACATCTCCACATTGGCTGTTTCACAGACAAGCACCCCACAGGCCCCACCTTCACCAACAAACTGGCTTTTCTGCTTGCCAAAGGGACTTTCTCTTTCACCTCTTTCTCTCCCTTTGCCTTGTGGGATCATGGAAGAGTGACAATTCTGTTCTGGTAGAATAAGATTGCGCCGAACTCTGAAGCCAGAACTGTGCTTTTATGTTAATGAGCAGATAGCCCGCAAAACCGTTCTCAATGCTCTCCTGCCATCTCCTGCCTTTCCCCTTCCCGGCCTCCCTGCCCTCATTTTCTCCTCACGTGCCCCTCCCCCATTCTCTTCCTTCTCAGCATGAGAGTTGAGGGGGAGAAATTATCCAGTGGCAGTTACAGCAACTGCCATGAATATCCAGCGCAGTGTCTCATGTCAAAAAAATCAGGAGCATATTAGAAAAGAAGAAAGCAAAACTCAGGGCTCAGAAGGGTGTACGGTTTGCCCATATTCTCATTCGATTTTTTCTCCCTATTTAAATTTCACTGTATTTCTTTTTTTAACCTCTCCTGCAGGTCTTTATATATAGGATACCACACACTTCTGTCATTTAAAGTATAAAGAAACTAGCAAAGAAGAAAAATTTCTATTTTCAGCTGTATCTTGTTAGAATGCGTTTTAAACTTATTTTATTTATTTTGTCATTGTGGTGGGAAAAAAATAAGTGAATTTCTGAGGACATCGAGTCTCTAAAGAAAATGGCCACTGTGACTGTGACCAGCTGTCTGTCCTGGCAACTACAGCCCTTATAGCTGACGTCACGTCTTCCTAAGGAGCTGATATTCGGGTGTGACAAGAGCTAGGTGCACAGTGTGGCAGAAGTGCGATAAGCCTATGTACTTTGTTAGGCTTAAAAAAATAAAACTAAAGGCAGACCCCTCGCCTGTCCCACTGTCCAGAGATTAGTGAAGGAGGTCTCAGGACAAACGCTCCTGCCAGGCGCTTTCTCCCGCAATGGCCCCAGCAAAACTAAAGTCCAAGCGCTGCAATCACTGTCACAGATGTGACATTTCTGTGGGAAACTTTAGAAGCAGCTGAAAGGTGCCTTCAGTTCTGACAAGATTGCTGTTAATTACCAGCAAGGACTCCAGTATAATACTATTTAAATCATTTTAAATTATCCCTCTCAAAAATTAATTTTTCATCAAAGATTACACACACACAAAAAAAATCATGATATCATCTCCGCAGCTGCGATTTAGTAATAATTTCATGTATTATTACCAATGTCAGTTGGATAAAAGAAAAAAATGGCACCCCACCGTGCTGATTCCAGCGCAGGCCATATATAGAAATTTTTAACTATCACTTATAATCGCTTTGATGAGCTTAAACCTCCTCTCAATTAACACCCTAAATGACACCGAGACATCTTAATGGCGGATGGAAGTTGGGGAGCGACTTTAATCGAAAAATAAAGAGGGAAGCACCGAGAGAAAGGAGGGCTATGTGCACACCCCATCCTGTCCAATCTGGCCCAAGTCCTTCGGCACCCAGAGCTCAGCTCTGTGGTGGCAGCAGGGACGGAGGCAGGTGGGGCAGGCTGAAAGGCTACACTGGCCTAGAGAAATGAAGACGAGCCTGCTGCTGCCTAGCAGGGCACCCAGACTCGGGGAATGGAATTCCGGGAGGTCATCAGTTGTACGAGTATGATAAAGGATGACAAAAGAAAAAAAAAGAAGAAGAAAGAAAAGGAGCTATGGGTCCCTGATGACCATCTTCAGGAACATCCCAAGGTAGCAGTTTGGGGGATCTGTGATTCACATGGAGGTACCCCAACTCCCTCTCAGCAGGGCGCTGTGCTAAAATAGCTCCCTGGTGAGGCATTTGAGTTATGCAAACTCCCACAGCCAGGATGTTACAGAAGGACATTTCTCAGGCCATTATTTTTTATCGCAAACTGCTGTTTCTGGGCTTGGGAGGATTTGAAATAAAACAAAATCCAAATGAAACACTGACCAGCGTGCCTCACTCTTCTTAAATCATGTTCTCAATCTCCATGGTGATTTTTGTTTCCAATTAAGATGTCCTAATGAACATGTGTTAGTTTTGCTTCTAGGAAACAAGCCCTGCAATTAATGGCCCTGCAGGAGCCATGATCTCTTGGGCCCGGTATATGTACTTGGGTCAGAAAGGCAAGTTTGGAAAGGCTTGGAAATGGTGCATTAAAACCTTAACAGAGCTAGATGTGAATTTCAGGCATAACTTACCTCTTCCCACCCTTAAGGTGCCTTAGCTTCTAAACATGGGACTAATATCACTGTCACCTTGTGTGAAGGAATGAGGAAGATGCAAGCTATGTTTTCAGGACAAAAAAATCAAAACACAAAATACCTTTTCCTACCTGCTGCCACTGAGTTCAGCATCCACACAGGGCCAGGGAATCTTCACTTTGTGTTAGAACTCCACAATAACCCACCAGGACCCACTTCACCATCAGGATTTGGAGAGGGGACCTTAAGGACCAAATAGTATCAAAATTTTCTGGAAAGACTCATTGACATTAAGTAACAAAGGCAGCATTAAAACCAGGCTTCCTCATAATGAAAAATAAGTATCTTTTCCCCTGAGTAAAAAGTATCTCAGATGTTTTCTCTACTTTGTTTTGTTTTGTTATTTTTCTGACCACCTGAGTGTTTTTTTCTGCCTCTTGTCCCTGCAAACTTTATGCCTTAATGCCATCTTACATAGAACATTGTTTGCCTTATGTTAAATTATCATTTTATTTCACTTATGGGTATTACTTTAAACACACAGATAAATATGTGCACACAGACATGCACACAATAAAGTGTGCTAATTTACATCATCCTTAGTATGCATATTATAAAAGCATCCTTCTACTGTAATCATTCTTCCAAATATGTTTCAAATAGAATAGCAGTGATCCTTACACATGGGCAAGAAACTTCCTAAGCTGTCATTCATTTTAAAAAATCACTCTATTGCTGTATACTCCGAGATAGTTTAGCTGGATATAAAATTAAAAGTTACTTCAAAAAATAATTCTCCATCGTTCTATTGAGGGCTTAGATTTTAATTAAGTGTGATTTCTGCCAGCATAACACATTTCTCCTTTCTGGGAACTTGTAGCCTTTTTTCCCTTGTGTTTCACATTCTTTACTATTGTACAGATTCTCCTTAGTTTACCATGGGTTGCATCCCCATAAACATACTTGTAAGATGAATGTAAAGTGGGTTGAAGGTGAACTTATTATACCTAAGCTGCAGAGCATCCCAATTCAGCCACACAACATACTGTAGCGTGTAGGTTGCTCCCCTTATGATTGGATGGATGCTGGATGCTGGGTTTACTCACTGTCTTGGATCTAATGCATGTATCTTTTGAGTGACACTTCATGCCCACGTCATAACACACAACACTGATTTTTTTGCATTCAGAATTTTCCCCAATTCCATCACTGTTTCTTTCTGACTTTTGTTCACAGTGTTAAGGTAACTTTCTCCTATTATAGATGTGTTTCTTCTGCCTCTGCTGGTGTTCTCCCCAAACATGTAGGTAACATGGTCTGATAAAATTTTCTGAGCCTTTCCCTAGTAATAGAATATTTCTTGCATTATGCCAATGCCAAAGCTTCAGTTTTCATTTAGTTTCATTTAGAAGAAAACCAATAGCTGATGAGTTTAGACCGTCAATCCCTGGAGCAAGATCTCTTGACAGAGTCCAAGGAGGGGCAGGGGCTGAGGTATGGAAACTCCAGGTGGAAAGCCAGAAAGCTGAGCTCTGTTCATCTCCCCAAAGGTCCTCAGCGCTTCACCACTAATGACCTTGATAATTCAGAGAAAGAGCACAGCGCAGAGCCAGCGAGGAGCTCTGACTCCAATCAGCTGTGGATTCCTAGCATGAGAGTTTACAGACGGCCTCTGCTTCAACCTTCAGAGCACCCCGGAAAAGACGTGTGGGTACCCAGAGCGCTATGGTGCTCTTCTGTCTTCGTGAAAAGATATCAACAGACTGGCCTAAGTCCATAGAGACTAGCAAGGCATGCTTTACATTTGTAACACCCAAAACAGGTTTCTCTGATGCCACATCTGCAAAGGGGACACAAGGGGTGGAGTCCTATTCAAGTATTCCGTCCTATTTGTAGAGATGAATTATCTTCCAGTTCCAACTTAGGAACTCAATGCTCAAGTCAAAAAGTTGTGGACATTATTTTCTTGGGGGAAAAAGTGTGGGTGAAGACACAGTTCAATCTCCCTGACATGAGTATGCCATTTATATAGATAGCATATGCTCTGGATAAGAAGAAAGGAAAAGAAAATTAAACGGGATATTTTGAGAGAGGTCATTAGGATACCAGTTTAGATGTGGAGTCAGAGCAGCTGAGACCAGCATGGACTGGAGTCAGGTAGCTCTGGGTTTGACTAGAGCTGTAATTTCACATGAGTACAAGGAACTCTGGACTTGGAATCAGAAGTCATGGGTCAAGTCCGAGCATGTCTACTCCCCCAAATCTGTGTTAAATTACATTCTGCATTCCAGCCACACGCAGCTGCTGAAACAGGCTAGCTTAGTTCCAGGCCCAGAGCTGGGTGTCACCTCTTATAGAAACATCTCTGATCTTTAATCTCCATGTTGTAGGCCTACCCTATCATAACCTAGCAAGAGAGTACCCAAAACCACAGAGTTAGAGCAGACGTAGGGAAACACTCCAAAGGTCTCTCTCCTTCCGATACCAGACAAATCATTTATGAGGGACCTACAATGGTAGCACTGGAGGAAACAGCCTCTGTGCTGGCTAACAGCAACGGTCTACTTAACAGGATCAAGACTCCCTCAGGAGACACATGGGAATCTTCTGGGTGATTCTCACAGAATCTCTACGAGTGAGTTTCTGGTTTCTTCTTCTTGGCAGAGGTGGGAAGAACCTCCTAACTGTGGGTGGCACCATTCCATAGCCTGTGATCTCAGACCAAATAAAAGTTTACAGCTGAACACCAGTGTTCATTCTGCTTCCTGCTCACAGATGCAGTGGAGACAGTTGCCGCTCACACCTGCCACCAGGCCTTCCCCGCCACGATGGACTCTGTCGCCCTTGAACTGTAAGCTAAAATATATCCTTCCTTCCCTCCCCCTTCCTTAATTTTTCTCTTATCAGAAACCATGATAAAAGCAGCTAATAAAATCCCCTCCCCCTTCACCTAGCCCTGCAGCTCTTCCCCAGATTCGAATCAGAATGAGAACAAATGTCCTCGAAATACCAAGGTGTGGAGCGAGTCCAGCCCATCGCTGCCTGGGTAGGACGGCATTGCAGAAGCCAGCTGGCCTCCAGCTCCGAGAGCCCCGATAACAGGCAGAGCCATGCCAGGGCTATGCTCCACGTAGCTGGAGTGCTCTTCACTGCACCAGCACCATCGAGGGAGTCTAAATTGGCCCACTGTGCATGTGCCCAGAACACCCATTCACTCCTAAAGTGGAGAGCTCTTAGAGACGTGAAGGACTGAATTTGGAAATGATGGAGGATTTGGGCAGGCCTAGTGCAGAGCAATTTAACATTATTGAGCTCTTCAATGGTCCTTTTTTTTATATATATATAAGTACTCCATTTTGGAAGGGGCTTGAATAATCTCTGGGACCACACTGAACATCGGTAACTCCAAAATACAGTCGGTAAACACCAAAATAATAAATCTCCCCTGGCCCCAGACTGAGGGAATCGTAAAGAAAAGGCAATATTGTCAACTAATCCATAAACATGGAGTAGCTTCATGTCCCTTCACCCCTCCACTCACTGCACAAGTTCAACCCCAAGTTTTAGTTCCATTCCTCCGATGCTTTCCCAGGCAGATGCGCTGATGCCCACCTAATGGCTGCGCTCAGCTAGGCGGTTCCCGGTCTGTCAGTCACAGAGCCATCAGAACAACCTTATGCAGGGAGTGGTGTTTACCCTCACTTGGTCCTCTAGGAAACAGGAATTCGAGGTAGCTGCGATGCTCTTAGACCCTCCCAGAAAGACAGAACACGTGAGTTGCTTGACAAACTTTCCTCAATAGAGGGAGGTAAAAAGACATGGACTTTGCCTGACACAGAAGGTTTTGAAGTGACTGAATTGGATGGAGAAGAGCTGTTGCCATCCGT
Source organism: Ondatra zibethicus (assembly GCA_004026605.1). Lineage (NCBI taxonomy): Eukaryota > Metazoa > Chordata > Mammalia > Rodentia > Cricetidae > Ondatra > Ondatra zibethicus. Next base: position 6,269 of record PVIU01027693.1, on the reverse strand, counting down.
CTGAATCTTGAAAACTTGGGTTCTCACCAAACAGGGGTGAGTCAAACAGGCGAGTCTAGGGAGTGGGGGGTTAAGGGTGGAGGAGGGGAGACGGCAGGAGGCAGTGCTTTGGCCTGGTGCTCAGCACTGGGTTCCTGAATACTGATCCACTCACCTGCCCCTTTCTGCCTGTTAGAAGACATGTAGGCACTCAGCTAGGACCTGCCATATTCTCTGAGAGGAGTTTCCACTCTGGTGACAAAGGCTTTCAGGACCCTAAGTCTTAGTGAGCCTGGGAGTGGATCTTTGTGTAACTTGGTATTGTTTCCAAGCCCCACAGTCCTGAGCACTGTCCAGTTTGCAGAGCTCTGGATCTCCACACCAGTCCTGCTTACCTGGCCATTCTCTAGAGAGATGAGGTGGGTCTCAGATCTAGGGGGCATCAATTATGCACTCTGCAAGCAAGGTTGTTATATTTAAAGCATGCCTCAGAACCACCTTTGTCCCTGGTGATGGGCACTCTGATAGTCTGTCATGGGCATAGCAGGGCACAGTGAACACGAGGGTCATGGTGGATGTCTCTAGACACACAGAGGAACTCTGACCACAGAACCAGAACAGGGCCATAATTACAAACACATCGATGCCAGCTGGTGTCTACTCAGCCCCCATACTAACTAAAGATCCTCAGGACTCTAAAATTATCTCCCCTTGGAGTAAAAGAAGAAGGGAGCCCAGGAACTTCTGCTGAGATTCCCATGTTGCCTCTTTACTTACTGTCTGTCATCTCTAATGCCGGAACTGAACAAAGGTTCTCCCCTCTTCTTTCCCGACTCAGAACCGCTCCCCAGAAGTTCCCAATCACATCGTGGCTTGAGCTAGACACTCTAAGCTGTAAACTTCCAAATCTGCATCTCCAGCTTAGATCTTCACACTTTGTATTTTAAAGACTTCGAATTCCAGGATTCTCACAGGCAGCTACTCCCTTCCTTCCTCCTGCACTAACAAGCTCTTGGCTAAAACAACTGAAAATAATTATGAGGAATGCAGGGCCTTGGAGGGAAACCTGGGGTGTTGAATAATAGACAGCCTTGTTTTCGCGTAAGAGAGGTGGCTTTACATGTGGAGGTGCTTGGGTTAAGACCTCAACGATGAAAGGAGGTGAACCAGTCGAAAGGGTAGCACACTGAGAGAGACCAGTGAGCCCCTGGGCCAGGAGGTGAGGCCACACTTGATGTGCTTGGGGAAGGAATGACAGGGCACATGGATTTAACATCCTGAGAAAGGTGGGGAACTTGGAAGCTGCAGTAAGAGGCCTCAGTCCAGCAGGAACTTTTGGGGTGCATTTTAGACATAATGACAAGCACTGTTTACATGTTTACATTTATTTTGACGCAGGCAGGGTCTCACGGATCTGAGCTGGTCTCACGCTCTCTGTGCAGGAGAAAATGACCTGGAGTCCCTGATCTCCCTGCCTCTGCTTCCCAAGCACACTGCCACTCTCAAATTGTTCAGTGCTGGTGATGGAGTCCAGGGCTTTCTGTATGTTGGGTGAAGCCACATTGGAAGTTCCCAGGCTTCCAGCTCCTCTGGCCATCTTGATTCCTGTCATTTTGTCCTATTCATGACTGTCCTTTTCTCTCCATGTCCTGTTGTTTGAGTTCTCCATTGTCACGGGCTATGTTCACCTCTGATTCCATCTGCTGAAGGCCTAGACCCTAATGCTTCAATATCTACTCTATTTGGAGACATAGCCTATATTATTTTGTTAGTGTCTTTGAACCTATTTTATTTTATATCTATGAGTATATTGCCTGCATATACATATGTGCAACATGTGTGCTTGGCAGCTGCAGAGTTCAGAAGAAGATATCGGATCCCCTGGAACTGGCGTTAGGGATGGTTGGGACGGGAAATCGAAACTGAGTCCTCTGCAAAAGCAGCCAGTGCTTTAACTGCTAAACTATCTGGAAACAGGGTCTTTACGGGAGTCATTAAGGGTCAGTAGGAGGGCCCCTGATCCAATGTGACTGGTGTTCTTATTTGATGACACAAAGACAAATAGAAAATATCGTTCACAGAGGAAACACCATGAAAGGACATAGGCAACATGACCATCTGTAAGCCAAGATGGACTCCGAACACCTTCCATCCTGGATGTCTAGGCCCCAGAGGCATGAGAAAAACTCATCTCTGTGTTTAATTGTGTTGCCTTAGGAGACTGTAACAATGTCTCCTCCCCTTCCCTTTCCTCCAGAGTTGCTTTGCCAGTGGACGCCTGGTTGCCCCTGAAATATGAACTTGTATTTTGTCTGCTTTGCCTGGCAAGGTGGCATCACAGAGCCAGACTCCTATCCATCCTTCACCGGGTGGGTGCCCTGTTTGAGAAGGTTTTATTGCAATTTTCCCAGCATGGACTTAATTGTTTATTGGCATTGCAGTGTGAGGTTTCAGTTTCAGCAAGGTAATGCCTATCCGGGGAGACAGCTCCATCCAGATCTGCAGAAACCGCAGAGCAAAGAACTGATCCTGTTGACAAAAATATCCACATTCCAGGCACCCACTGTTTACATGTGGGGCACCTCAGAAACATAAGGAATGGACCAAGAGAGTTATTATTTTGGATGTGGGGGGTGAGGATGAGGTTGACAACACATGAAGGATTTCATTGATCCATAGTTGAAAATGTTTGTACATATTTCACGGGAACATCCAGTAATAAACTGAAATCATTGCCCACTGAAGAAAAGAACAAGAGTGTGATTCACTGAGTTAGAGGGAGGGATGGATGTGTATTTTACTGGGGCACACACATTCTGACATACTAATGGGGATCATGTCAGTTAAATGTTGACATGTACCAAATCATGGGCCGGCCCAAATGCCTTAGTCATGGCAGGGGGTTTAAAAAAGAGAAAGAGAGAGAATATTTGAGAATAATGTGAATTTTAAAAAAAAGCTAAGTTAGTTTAAATTTCTGTTTGGTAGGCCCCCAGGCTTACATGTCCAGTGGGAATACACTCTAGCTCGGGCTTGATGAATGGCCTTAATGAGGTTGGACATCTTAGAATACATGCATAAAATGATTTTAAATATTGATATGATGTCATTGCATGCGTGAAGACAGTGAAATGTTCATTCTCTGGGCAAGACAGGTGCCATCTAATTTATTAAAGGAGGGAATGATTATTTATATTTGAAAATGGCATGTGTTCATAGAAAGAAGCCAGGGCAATAAAATAATTATTGCATTTAGGGGGACGGATGCAGTACATCTTCTAAGAAAGGGAAAGAAATCAGAGGCCTCTCCCCTTGCAGGTTGTGTTGGGTATTGGGAACACAATAACATAGAAGTAGAATTTCTGGGAAGAAATAATGGTGCTTGATGGGCTCACTGTGGAGGAGGAGGCAGGAGGGGAAGGCTCCCAGGGTTTGGTTCCCCCACACACACACTGCCATGGATGTATCTATCAGGACAATTCCACGATCCTCCCAGTGTCTGCACCGCAACATCCTACCCCGTGATGGGAGACAGAGGCCTGGGACGATAGTGGAGAGAGGAGCTCTGGTGTGATATGAGGCTTTCTCTGAAGAATGCCTCCGGGCAGCTGTCTGCCTCATGTGTTCGACATTAGGGCTGTATAGCAAGCTGGATTAGAAGTGTATTAAAGCTAGCAGGCAGTGCAGACTCAGCTGGAGGTTTGGAAGTACTAACTAGGCCGCGGAACCAGGGGCGGACCCAGGTATAAAAATAAAATCACTGCTAGCCTGTTTCACTGCCTATGCATGTTGGCTTGGGGAGCTAATTGCACCTCCTTGGATCTAAGGCTTTCTCTCTTGGAAAGCTGTGTAAGGGCTTGGCTCCCTCTCCTATTATTTCCTATTAATCTCCCATCACTTTTACTATGGCTGCACACTCGTGACAGGCAGCCTACATTGTGGAAGCAATGGCCTGCCTCCTTCCTTACCCATCACCATTGCCAAAGCCAGCCAGCCAAAATGTGCAGCACCTAAAACCAGTAACAGGAGCACTCAGAGAGCCACAATTAAGGGCTGGAAGATAAGGAAGAGGACACTCATCCATCCATTCATTCATTCACTCACTCACTCATTCATTCATTAATCCCATATTGTTTGAGCACTTGCTACAATTTCAAGTTCCAATGTAACTTGGACAAATCACTTAATTACCTCATGCCTCAGTTTCCTCATCCATGACATGGGAAGGATGGCAGGAACATCGTCTTAAGAATACCAAGCAGATTCAGTAAGTTGACTATTTAAGGCCCTTAAAAGTTTCTAATTGACAGCAGAACTAATAAATGCTCGTGGCTATGGAGGTTCTTAAAGCCTGTCCTGCACTGTCCTTTGCACCCAGGTAGATGGATGACAGAAACTTGGAGGCTTGTAGATAAAAATAAAACACATATCTGTGTGATGCTGACTACCAGACATTGTCCCCACCCACAATAACATAGCCCAGAGCATTTGAATTACTCTCCCAGGCCTTTATGCAAGCAAGAAATTCGGCCTCATTGGAATCAAACAAATGTTGCTGCAGCAAACCCCAGAGTCTGCAACGTAGGTGTCTCACCCTTGTGCGACAGGGTGAGAGGCCTTGTGAGGCAGGGTAAGAGGCCTACCTTGTCCAGCAGGGTAGGGCTGGTACACAGCTCCCCACCCCGACCCCGCCACAGGCCTACTTTGGCTCTGTGTTCTTACTTGGTACCTGGGTCTTGGGAGCTATCTATGGGCCAGCCTGCTTGGGGACCAAGCAACAGGTCAATCTGTGATGCACTCTCCCTCCACTCTGATTGGTCGGGCGGGGCAAGCACTCCAGAAGAACCTGTTGTCATCCTGGCCAGGCCAAGTGGGCAGAGTAGTCCATCCGTGGGCCTGTGAGCTAGTGAGAACACACCCACTGCACTCAACCCTTGGCACCGCATATGCCAAGCATACCTCACATCCCCGAGCTTGTGCAGCATGGGTAGGAGGATCAGGAGTTAAAGGTCATCCTCGGATATTTAGTGAGTTTGAGGCCAGCTGGAGAGCTTGCCTACGAACAAATGTACACAGGAGCTCTAGCCCTGCTGCCAGGTGTCGGGACAACTGCAGTGGCCCATGTCTCTCTGAACCTCCCTCCTCTGCACATGCAGGTAGAGACCCCATCTGTCCGTGGTCTACTCCCCATTCCAGCTCTAAGAATGCACAGCCTTACACCTGCGGAAGTGGCACTCACTAGGAATGGGCACGCCACACTGCTCCTCAAAAACCCAAAGGAGCACAGCGACTAAGCCAGGCAAATTCAGCACAGGCCTTCCGACCTCTAGTTACCACCAGGTGATGCTCCAGCTGCCCCACTGACACAGTTGGGATGATGATGATGATGCAATGAAAGAATGCCTAGTGCTTTGCAACCACTCAAGGGATGCTGAGGCCTCAATGCGGAGACTGCGTTGCCACGGATATGGTTTATGACTGGTCCTCAAAATGTTTCCTCTGAAGAAGAAGAGATAGATTGTTGAGAGCTCAGTCCTACATGAGATGTCTGGACACACCCCTCCCACCAAGGCTCGGGGACCCTCTCAGAAGAGGGGGCAGAAAGAATGGGAGACCCAGAGGCTCTTACAAGGAAACAGTATTTTCCAGACAGGGCAGGGAAGTTGCCCATATGTCCTCACAGTTGTTGTGACAGCGTGCACAAGAACCACACATGATGGAGGAAGACAAAATCCCAGCATGGAGAAGGAAAGAAGGCGGGCAGGAAGTCCCGCCCTTGGCTGAGGAGCTATTTTGATTGATAACGGCTGGGAGAGGGGACCCAGCTTTCTGTGAAGGTGTGGCCCCTGGTGGGGTCCAGAGGATGGTCTCACACCCCACTCTCAAGAGTGTCCGGGCAATATAATTTGGACTTCATGGGTTTAAAAATGGAGGGACATGAAGCTAGGCGAGTAGGAAGATGTGGGTGGGTGTGGGAGGAGTTGGGGATTAATATGATCAAGACATGCCTGATGGAATCTCAAGGAATTAATAGAATATTAGAGTGAAAGGGTTTTCTCTGAGGTTAGGCTGGAGCTCAGCAGCAGTTAGGAGGAACAAGCCCTAGGCTGGAAGCTGATGGCGGGGGGGGGGGGCGACTCTTACTAACTGTAGAATGACCACAAACTACAAGTGAATGCCTGCTTGAGAACTTGAATACTAAAAATGGCGCATCACTCCTACTCAAAGGAGACACCTATTAGTGACACCATTACCACCACCTCCACCTCCACCTCCACCACCACCTCCAC
>PVIU01027692.1:0-20087 GCA_004026605.1 Ondatra zibethicus | reverse complement strand
GTAGAAGAGCCCCCAAATAGCCATAAGCTCAGGGGTCAGCACATTTAAGCCCATGAGACAGATCCCACAGCCTGTTGTCATATAACTTGCAAGCTAAGAGTGTTAAGTTTAAAGGAGTTGTTTAAAAATGTCAACTATGTTATAATTTGGTTCTTTATAGAAATCGTTTGGCGAACTCTAAATCTGAATCACCATGGTGCATCTGAGGCTGGGTGTAACTCAATGATAGAGTATCTGACTAGCATGCCCAGGGATCTCCATTCTGTCTCCAGCAGGGCAGTAGCACAAGCACAAGCAAGTGCAAGCAAACTCACAATGAGTAAGCAAAATTGGCCAAGACAACCTGTCAGTTGTCCAAAAGCATGGTAACTAATGACACAGTGCTCCTAGGCAATCACAGCACACCTGCAGTGGCCGCCAGTATCAAAAGGATCATCCCGAAACATTCCTGTGTGTCATGAGCTGTTGGGTTTCAGCTCCAGGTTCTTTTGCAAGTAGTACTATGAGGACTCAGTGCCCTTCTCCCCAGGGATCAATGAGTAACCAGACCAAGCAAGAGAATTGTCTTTAAAATGATTCTTTACTAGCAACTTCAATATCCAATGCATTAATGGGGCTTACTGTCTTAATAGGCATGGGGGATTGATGATGGACAACACATAGTCAATTCAATATCACAATTATCATCCCTACTAATCCTAATACGTAAAACCAATTCATAACCTCAATTCAGATTATCAATTATTCATGAAGCACTTCTTAACCTTAATGCAACTTATCAATTCACATTTTCTAATACTAATACCAAACATTAAGCATATGTATTAAAATATCAATCTCCCTTAACATTTCATGCTCTAATATTAAAACTAATGTTTCAATAACTTTTAACAACTCACACTCTAAACACATGTTACAAAGTGCCCTACTTAAATAATTCTGCTATCACACACACACACACACACACACACACACACACACACACTACATGACCTGATCTGTTCTGTAAAGGGCTGAAAGGGACTGCTAGGTTTCTTCCGGCTGGAAGTCCAACTGCACTGGGGGGTTTGATCACGAAACTCAACCCTTGACCCCGTAGTTCTGTGTGGTCTGGCAATGGTCGGCTCTTGGGAGATAAGGCGTTGATGTCCTGCTCTCAGGCTGGGAACCGGTGCTGGGTCAACTCTTGGTCTGGTCTAGTCTGTGGTCTGGTGCTAGTCTTATCCAGGGATGCAGGGCCTTTGGAGGACTCTGCTTTTCGGGTGACAGAGTCTCGGGAGACAAGGCTTTTGGAGGCATCTCGCTATGAGGCTTCAGCAGCATGCCAGGGCCATCTTGATGGCGAGATGACTGTCTTACTTTTGCCTTTCTTTTATATAAGTTAGTAAACAACTTGTTTACTTGACTTCCAATAGCCAGATGTCCCAGGCTATCGATATTGACTGAGCACAGAGGGATGAGGTCCCTCTCATGTCTATGTTTCTGGTAAACATGTTTACTCCAAGTCTGTATCGACTAAGCACAGAAGAGTGAGGCCCCTCTTGAGTCTTACTGGAAAATACATTTATCTCAAAATGACAAGGGTGTTTTTCCTACATGTTTTTCTTAACATTTTCTCTTAGTAATTTTCCACACCACACACAAGAAGAAATGCTTTTACACTACACCAAGTTGCACTCATTCTATAAATTTCCTGCTCTATCTATGAAAAACCCCAACCGATTTTTCATAACGAACTGGATGAGTTGGGTAATGGAAAACTACAAAGCATGGTAAACCGGTTTGACCATTGCACTCCAGCAGATTCTTCCTCCTCCCTCCCCCCACCGGGCAGGAAGGCTAGCAATTATCAGGACCAGTTACAGTCTTCTAGGCAGATGATTATCAGAACAGTCATAGTGAATGATTACCAAACTGCAAACTGAGTCACAATGGAACTTGAGTTTTTTGGAAATAGGCTGGACTATGCTAATTTCATTCTGGGTTGAACTCTGGTTTTAATATCTAGACCAATCCCAATTGTACCCATACCCCATATTATAGTTCATGTAAAACTTGTGATTTTGTCTATAAAAGCTTGCTTGCCTGGATGCTTGGGGTGCTTAGCTATCCCAAAGCTAGGCACCCGCTTGTGCAACCATGAAATAAACCTCATGCTTTTGCATCTGACGGCCTGGTTATTGAGCCTGGGGGCTCCTCGGCGACAAGACCACTTTGAGGGTCTTTCATCTACACTACAGATTTCCCTCTTTATTTATTCATTCAGCGGGATCTGTTTCCATGCTCATTACACTGTGGCAGCTTAATTTCCATAAGCCCATAAAAATCCCCGACCTTTTTACAATAAAGAGCTTCTGTATTGGAATCTCCCAGAGTTGGTGCCACTGCCTCTGCATCTTCTTACCCCCTGTCCCCTAGGAAACAGGAATTGCACAACAGATAGCAGCAATAAGCCCACAAAACTACATTTTTAATAATTTATTTAATTTTGTTTTATGTACGTTGGTGTGAGGGTTTCAGATCCCTTGGAACTGGAGTTACAGATAGTTGTGAGCTGCCATGTGGGGTCTGGAAATTGAACTCTGGTCATCTGGAAGAACAAGCAGACAGCACTATTAACCTCTGAGCCATCTCTCTACCCCAATAAATCACTTTTTTATATTATGCTGGTACTGTGCTTGTATTTTTTAAAGAGTTCTACTCTGGCTAATTTTATATCAACTAGACACAAGCTAGAGCCATCTGAAAAGAAGGAGCCTCACAGGAATGGGGATGGGGGTGGAGGTGGGGAGGTGAAAGGGAGAGAGGGAGGGAGAAGGGAGAAGGGATGGACTGGGGAGAGCTTGGGGGAGTGGGAGGGTGGAGATGGAGGAAGGGTGGATATTGGAGAAGGGAATAAGATATCTACATTAAGGGAGTCATTTTAGGATTGGGAAGAGTCTTGGCTCTAGAGGCGATCCCAGGTGTCCACGGGATGTCCCCAACTAGGTACTTGGGCAGCAGAGGAGAAGGTTCCTCATCTAGCCTTGTCCCATAGTCACATTGATGAATATCTTGATCATCACCATAGAAATTTTGTCCGATGGATGGAGATAGAGACAGAGACCCACATTCACATCAGAGCAATGAAGTGAGCTCCCAAGGTCCAGTCGAAGAGCAGAAGGTGGGAGAAGATGAGCAAGGAAGTCAGGACTGGGAGAGGCTGGTCCACCAACCGTAACAGTATGCCTGATCTAATGGGAGCTCACCAAATCCAGCTGGACCAGGACTGAATGAGCATATGATCAAACCGGAATCTCTGAATGTGGCTGTCAAGGGGGGCTGACTGAGAAGCCAATGATAATGGCACTGGGACCTATCTCTTCTGCATGTGTTAGCTTTTTGGGAATCTAGTCTATAGGGATGCATACCTTCCTAGGCCGGAATGGAGTGGGGAGGGCCTTGGGCTTCCCACAGGGCAGGGTGCCCTGCCTCCTCTTAAGGAAGCAGGGGGAGGGAGGAGGGCTAGTGGGGGAGCGGGAGGGGACTGGGAGAAGGGAAGGAAGTGTAAATTTTTTGAATGAAAAATAAAAGAATATTTAAAAAAAAAAAAGAAGGAGCCTCAACTGAGAAAATGCTTCCAGAAGATCAGGCAGTAAGCAACAAGCCCATAAGGCATTTTCTTAATCAGTGATCAATGGGGAACACTAACCTCACTGTCGGTGGGGCCATCCCTGGGTGATGGTCCTGGTTTCTATAAGAAAGCAGGTTGAGCAAGGCATGAAGAGAAAGCCAGTAAGCCACAGAATTCCATGGCCTCTGCATCAGTTCCTGCCTCCAGGTTTCTACTCTGTTTGAGTTCCTGCCCTGACTTCCTTCAATGATGGACTATGATGTGAGGTATAAGCCAGATAAACCCTTTCCAACCCAAGCTGCTTTTGGTTGTGTGTTTCATCACAGCAATAGTAGCCCTGAGACAAGTTCCCACTTTCACATATTGAAATAGTTGCCCAACAAATGGCTCCACGCCTTCAATAGTCATCAAAATAACATGAAGGCAGGGTGGTAGAGAATCAGGCTATGGAAGCTTCATGATGCGCACACAGGGATTTGTTATGCTCTCCTACTTCAGTATGTGTGAAATATCACATCAGAAAAGATCGTGAGCCAGGTGGTGGTGGTGCACACCTTTAATCCCAGCACTGGGGTGGCAAAGGCAGGCGAATCTCTGAGTTCAAGGCGAGTCTGGTCTACAGGGAGAGTTCCAGGACAGCCAGGGCTACACAGAGAAACCCTGACTGGAAAAAATAAGAAGACAGACAGAAAGGAGATAAGAGAGAGAAAAAAAGAAGGAAGGAAGGAGAGAGAGAGAGAGAGAGAGAGAGAGAGAGAGAGAGAGAGAAGAAAGGAAACAAAAAGAGAAAAGAAAAGAGGGAGTAGGGGGAGGGAGGGAAAGAATGTGTTTAAATGAAACCAAAATAAAGGAAAACTGGCAAATGACCATTTGTCTTTAGGTCTAGAGAAATGCACATTATAACTTAAAATTTTACAACTATTTATGATTTTATTAAAAATTACTGAGCTCCAGAGACTTTTTGGAAACCTGTCCTCTCTGAGACAGAACTCTGAGTTGCCCATAGATCTTTCTGCTTTGAGATCCATTCTACACTTCGTAAGCTTCTTGAATTAATCACTCACTCCCCCGAGTTAGTTATGAAGCAGAATCACCCAGTTAGTCTTTTTCCCGATTCAGATTTCAGTCCCATCCCAGCTCTATTGAGCCAGAATCCTATGGGTGAGAGCCTGGAATTCCCACTAGTGCTGATGGGATTGAGGCTAAGCTCACTCTGGGTCTAGACTTTAAATTAATATTTCTACAACTTTTTAAATCCACATCTTCTCTTGATGAATCTAAAGATGTTGTATTAATCTTTACTATTCTTAAGTATAAGCCCTTGACCTTTTAAAGAGTTCTCCAAACTATATTGTTCTATTATGTCTGTGTATATTATATACATTTCTGTGTTCGATATGTATTTACATGGTTTTAGGGTTTTTTTTTGGTTTTTGTTTTGTTTGGGTGGGTTTTGTCATTGTTCTTTCTTTATTTATTTATTTGATTTGATTTGGTTTTTTGAGACAGGGTTTCTGGCTATCCTGGAACTCACTTTATAGACCAGGCTGACCTTGAACATGAGCCCTCTGTCTCATGAGTACTGGGAATAAAGGTATATACTTACATGTTTCATAAAGCACTTTCATTCACTACTCCACCTCTTGGGTTTGTCTACAGACTGGCACTGGAATAATAATTAACAATCATTTAAATAACCATAAAGTGGGTTGTGGCAGAATTCCTACATCAGTATCTTTGCCACCAAGAGCATCCCAGTGTGGAAAGATCATTCTTTCATTCAAGAACTATTTTTTTGAAGCCTGGTGCACATCAGGCATAATGCTAAAGATACAACAGCAAACAAAATACCTCATTACAGAGTGGTGATTAATTAGCACAAAAATAGGGTGAAAAGTAACAAATAAGAAGCTGGGGTTGGGAGTGGGTCTGTTTTAGAAATGGCATCCTAGAAAGACCTCTATGAAGTAACATTTCAGCTGTGACAAAAAAGAACCAAGTTGTGAACTGGTGGGAATATGCCACATGAGGAGAAGTGCAAACAAGCCTGGAGGCATAAATCTACATTTAGGAGCAGAAGGTGAATCAATTGGTTTATCGTGATCAGGATACTGGATGGGATTTTAAGACATTAAGTTTCTAGACAGCAAAATTTTTAGACTGTTTTTGCCTTAAGGAATTCCTAACAACTAAATGGAAGCAGAAGCCATCAGTTTCCTAGAAGAAAGCCCCATTACCTAAAATCAGCCTTTTGTAGATGGGAGATGAAAGTCCAAATAAGGAGAATGGAAGCTTCCTCAACCCCAGGAGGAGGGCAAATATAGCCACTGTGTTCCTACAAACCCAGCTGGAGGCCCTCAAGCCCAGCTTGAGCTACAACAATGCATAGCCGGCTACCACCAGGGCTCAAGAAGGCCTTGGAAGTGTTCTTTGAGATGAACATGTGGACTGGAGTCCAGGGAGCCTTTTCCAAATTGCAAGAGCTGCCTAGAAACTGCAGAGATCTCCCACACCCTTGGGAAACCCCCATGGTTTATAGAATATCACCGAAACAAAATACAATCCTAAGGAACACAGGCGGTCAGAGGGTGGCATCAATCAGAACAAATGAAGAGACCGGCAGGATGGCTCAGCTGGTAAAAGTGCTTGCTCTTCAACCCTGACTACCTGAATTCAACCCCTGGATCCCGCCATGGAAGAACAACCAATTCCCACAAGTTGTTCTCTGACCTCCACACATGTGCCTATGTTCACACATACACATCTCTCTCTCTCTCTCTCTCTCTCTCTCTCTCTCTCTCTCTCTCTCTCTCTCTCTCTCTCTCACACACACACACACACACACACACACACACACACGTATACATGCATGGATAAATAAAAAAAAAGATTTTTGAAAGAAGAAATGTGACTTTTCTTGTACTTGAAAGCTATGCGTGAAAACTCTGACTTTTCACAAACAAATAATTAACCCACAATGGTCACACCATCTAGCATTTCTGCTCTCACCTCTTTCCACTTTGCAGATGGGGTTCTGAGACTCAGATTAAGCTTTCCCAATTTAACTAATGAATTATAAAATCTATATGCCTAGTAGCAATCAGCCTATTATATAAACAATAGTACTAGACATACTGAAGGCAGTGGCTGATTAGTTGATGAACTAAAGAATGTCTGACTCACAGATTTTTAATCAATAATCACTGTAACAGCAACAGACCTCAGTAGGCCCCTAGACCTTAGCACCGCTGACCCCATGATGGAAGCACTAGTCAGGCTGTAAAACTCAGCACATAGACAGCACCACCTGTCAAAACTAAAACATAGTCCTAATCTATCAAAGTCCACAGTTCTGGGAAAGTCTGTAAATGCACCAACTTTGCTTTTTGACTTCTATAATTCTGCTTCTGGCTAACTGTTCTTGTTAACTGAAGTATGTCAACCCAGGACATGGTTTTTGTGCTTTAAAGATCACCCTCAAGAAGGCTTGGTGCTACACTGGGATCCCAAGCACCCAATGTAGTCCCCAGCCAGTTCATAAAGACTTTCTATTGGCTTAAATCCATGTCCTAGTGGCCTTGAGTGAACACCCCACAATACCAGTTGGCCTAATTTTCTGTCAACTATTGAAGAGATCTAAATATTCAACACATTTGGTTTAGGAATCTTCAATGTAGAGGACACTATGACCAGTCTTAGTGGGAGTCAAGAAGATAAGTCCAGAGCTATCCTCAACAAGCAAAAGCCTTTCAGGAAATAAAAGCATGCAAGCAAGTAAAAAGGAATTAACTAAAAAAACACAAAGCATTTCTTCAGAATGTGTGCATCCTTAGGGTAGCAAAGAAAACCCCTACAGAAGAGACCTGTGATGGAGAAGATAGTCTCAAACTCTGGGAAGGATGTTTAACACATTCTTTGTGTGTTTGAGAAGTGTTAGTGAGCTGTCTTGGTTAGGGTTTCTATTGATGTGAAGAGATACCATGACCGAGGCAAGTTTTACGATGAAAAATCTTTAATTGTGACTGGCTTACAGTTTCAGAGGTTTCGCCCATTATCTTCATGGTGGTGTGCAAACAGATACAGTGCTGGAGAAGGAGCTGAGAGTTCTACATCTTGATTCACAGGCAGCAGAAGCAACTGTGTGTCACACACAAAGGGACTTCAAAACCTGCCTTTATGGTGACATATTTCCTCCAACAAGGTCACACCTACTCCAATAAAGCTATACCTACTAATAATGCCATCCCCTGTGGGGGCCATTTTCTTTCAAAACACCACATGAACCCAATGAGTTCAGAACAACCCAAGTCTCTCTTCCCTCACCAGGAGGTTTTGCCTGATTATATATATAATTTCATCAATTTTATTCTTTATATGATCTCAAGTGAATTCCACTTATTCCAAGAAGATACAGTAAACTTCCACAGAAAAAGCCTCCCTAAAAATACTTACCATGTAGCACAGACCCACAGAGAAAAGCTATCTTCATGTCACATTGCTAGTTAATAAATCAATGATTACTTGTATGAGTGTCTGCTCCACAATTTACTCATCTTTAAATATACCTCCACTCAAGGACTGGAGGCAGGATGGAGGCCTGAAGACCTCTGGAAAAGATATGATCCCTACCATGACTATAGCTGCATGGACCCAGCTTGAATAAAACAAGGCTGTGTACCCTAGCAAAAGAACTAAGGCTCTGCTTGAGTTTCTTGTTTAGGTAGCTCAGATGGAGAAGGTGTCTTGCACCATGGAAAGCTATATGCTGCCATGAGTATATGAAAAGAGATAACTTCCCAAATGGCTGGTTGAGAAGGGGAAACATCAGATATGCAGAAACAACAAGGGACACAAGACAATGAGATCCAAAGAAAGAAATTACAAAGACAGTAACTGGCGTAGCTCCAGATGATGTTTCTGCTTCCTGGATCTGGTCTCTGAGACCCTTCTAGTAAACTCTCTTGTGAGGTTTCTGTTCCCACAACCAAAAGATTGCTGTTACTCGGGCCAGATGAGGATACATGTGCTGTGACAACTGGGTATGGGAAAAATCTCTGTTCTGATTGGCAAAGCAGTCCAGCAAGACAATGGTTTACGAAGGGCCAAGTCCTAGGACTCAGCAGCAGGCCCTGTGCCACTTTATGGGGAATGGCGACAGCCTGTGCCCAGCTAGGGTTGGGGAGGCACTGTGCATTTCACCCCCTCCTGACCACTGGCAGCTTGACAGCAGAAGCTAGTGAATCCCACGGTTAGGGGTTGGGCTGATTCTGCCTGCTTCAGTTCAGGTTCTAGGAAAAAAGCACACAGGAGGGAGCTGGTTCCCCAGGTCAGAAACAATCACTGAAAATTCGATCCAGGGGTCACGTTCGAAAACATGGTATAAACAGTAGGTAGGAAACAAGAAATTGGGTGGAAAAGTCAGTTCCCTTCTGAGAACAAATTCTATGTCTACCAAGATGGAAATGTTCCCCATTCCTGCTTCTGCTTTCATGGTATGGCCTTCTATCTTGTCCCTTTGCAGAGTTTTCTTGGCTACATACAATGGTTATTTGTTTTCTGTCTTCCACCAGAAGATAGACTCTTTGTGGGTAGACTCTTGGTCAAGTCCATGTTTTAGACAATATCATTACTTCTTGATAATTTCTGGCATATAATGTAATTTCATCACATTTACCCCTGACATCTCTCCACAGCTCCTTCCAAACCCATTTCCCCACCCTTCCAACTCCATGTCTCTTTCTCCTAAATCATATGGAAAGCCTCCCTTTGCTACATGCATTTGACATGTGTGACTTATAGGACATGTAGGCAGCCTGATCCACTCTAAGTGCTGTCATTAGCAAGCTCTTTATATGAGATGTATAAAACAAACCCATGGCCCCTTCTTGTATATTCTGTTATGGCTATGGTCAAAGCTGCGATGCCTCCCACCCACCCGCTGAAGGAGCTAGTCTAGAAAGCAAGTGCACTGAGCTAACTATGATGAGTACTCAGTAATTGACTGCATCATGCCCAGCTTTGAAATGTGCAAAAAATTATACCTGCTGATGCCAAATTAGAAACGGCTTCCAAGTGCCTGATGCTACATTCATCACCATGTCCCAGAAAGATGCTGACGGGTGCTTTTCAAAAACTTCAAAAGACTCTTGCAATAATTGCATATTCATTAGACAAATTAGTTCTAGATTATTTTTAAAACTGTAACTTGGAAAAAACAGAACAACAAAGAACTGAATAGAATTATACAGGAATGGTGTTGAGAATATAAAAATGTAGACTACTATTCATTCTTTCTGAAAGTATTAAATGGGGAGAAGCAGTAAGCCTAAACTTGAAAAGGCTCATAGAGAGAAATAGTCTGCCTCTATGAAACTCAGGCCTCAGGAGGTGGATAGTTTTCAAATGGTTTTGTTTGGGGGCGGGGGAGGAGACATGTGCACAGTGTTCCCACTTCTGATGAGGGGGCATCATTGGTAAAATAGTAACCATTATGACCACACTGTTACCCAGCCTGAAGTGGATGACTAATATGGTGTGACTATACAAGCATCTGCCAGGATCTTGACTGAAGAGCCGCGATCTCTTCTAACAAACCTGCTTTAGTTGTTTTATTGTTAAAGACTCTATTACACACAGAATAAACAGCTGCCACTTCACCTAGATATGTTAAGCAGGGTAGAGAGTCTCGGGGTGTGGGAAGTAAAGAAAAGCCATGAAAGGAGCATCAGGTGACTCTGATGTACAGTTTTCTGCCCTGAAGTGAATTACAGAATGGGAAAACATATTCTAGAGCCCTGGGTAGGAGAAGGGGTATGAAAACTGGTGTTTGCCAGGTGGTAAGGTTCAATGGCATGCTCCACCCCTAATGCCACATGTAGACCATATCAAGTAATACATTAAAGAGCCCAGCAGTAGTTCCTGCTTGTTGCCAAAGCCCCTAAAGCCGATCATTTACCCATATGTGAAGGGCTAGCTGGCTGTCACCTGGCACTAAAATCAAGGACCATCTCAACCCTGCTTGCTTCCAAGACGATCCCATCATCGTGATTATCAACACAGCACCACATGGACTGGCAAGAAAGGAAAACATGGAGAAAAAATGATCAGAGAATCAAATTATGACTACAAATTGCAGCTAGTGCTGTGGAGGAAAGAAAGGGATGTTACTTACATTAGGGGATGGAACAGTCTGGGAACACCAGCATCTCTGGGCAGTGTAGCTTTTGACTGAGAATAGGCACCAGGAGAAGAAAAACTTTGATCTATATCCAATTCTGCCCTTTGCTAGCTCTGTGGCTTTGACTCACTGGGTATCATTTTTGTCTCCAAACCTCACTTCCACCATATGCATGAAAGTGATAATATTTACCACATAAGTAAAGCTATAATGATATCACCTATGCAGCCTGAGGAATTTAGTAAAAATGTAATAAAATGATTATCAGTCTTGATGGTCCAGTGCATTGGTTTCCTACAGCTGCCAGTAATAAGCACTGCAGACTAAGTGGATTAAACAATAAAAATTTTCTCTCTCATAGATGAGTCCAAAGTCTTGTTATCTTTGAGGTCTCCTTCCTTGGCTTGAAGTCATCACCTTCCCCCTATGTCATCACCTGGCCTGTCCTCTCTGTGTGTCTGTCCTTGGTATCTGTCTTAGTTAAGGTTTCTGTTGCTGTGAAGAAACACTATGACCTCAGCAACTCTTATAAAGGAAAACGTTCAATGTGGTGGCTTATAATTTCAGAGGTTTAGTCCATTATCGTCATGGCAGGACATGGTAGTATGCAGGCAGACATAATGGTAGAGGAGTTGAGAGTTCTACATCTTGATCCACAGGCAGCAAAAGGAGAGACTACCATACTGGGCATGACTTGAGCATACATGAGACCTCAAAGCCCACCTTCACAGTGACAAACTTCCTCCAACAAGGCCATGCCTACTCCAACAAAGTCACACCTCCTAATAGTGCCATTCCCTATGGTCCAAGCATTCAAACACATGAGTCTATGGGAGCCATAACTGTTGAAACCACCACAGTATCTATATCTCTACATTTCTTCTTAAAAGGGCACCCTTCATCCACCATGGAGTAGAGCTCATCCTTGATAACTTCGTTTTTGCACTAGTCACTTTTTCAAAGGCCTTTGCCCTGACTACACACATTCTGAAGTACTGAGAGCTAGAGAATTAATTCATGAACTGGGGGAGGGTGACAAAGTAGCCCACAGTAAGCCTTCCTGCACAGAAGCTGGCCAATTAGAATACTCTTTCTGGCTTGTCTGGATAGCTGCTGACCTTGTAGCTCCAGTACAGGGAAGTGATGCCGACTGTGTGTTACTGCTGTGGTTGTTACTATCAAATGAGTGTTACTTACACAGCCTCTCTTCAGGGACATATCAGGCTTTAGATAGCGTGGTCCAATGACCCTTAGAGCCAAGATTGCAGAAAGCATTGAGATTATCAGCAGGGCTTGAAACTGGACAATGAGGCTACCTTATGGGAAGAGGCAAGAAAACAGCCATAGGAGGAAGAATAAGGGACAGCTGGGGAAAGCTGAAATTAAAGATGAGGACATGGAGAAATGATTAAGAAATTACCATGAGAAAGGGACAAGAGTCTTGGGGTAGAGGAGGCAGGTGTAAGAGTTTTGGGGTGGAGAAAGCCTCTGGGTCCACCCTAACTTTGGCTTGATGAATCAATCTGAAATTAGACACAGTCAAGTTGTTCCCTGCCTAGCATACCCACCATGTCACCCTGCTAAAGATTCTTTCTGTCTTTCAACCCAAATGGCTTCTTTCATTGTCCTGTGTTGTGTCATAATGTAGGTTGTAGAAGGGAAAATGATAGGTAGCCCAAATCTAAGAAATGCTATCAGCCTTCTGCATGATGTTTTCTCCTCCTTTCCTTGGGTCACTTTCATTCCGTGCTTGACACATGACTCACTGGGTTTCACGTTTATGCTCCATCTAATGTTCATGACCTCAATAACTCTGTTATTTCACAGCTGAAAAATGTGGAGTCAATGAAGGCATGGTGTTTCACACCTATAATCCCAGTTTGGGGGTTCTAAAGTGGGAGAATTACAGTTAGTCTAAGGGCAGCCTAGAAGAGTGTAAAATTCTGTTTCATAAAAGCAAAGAAACAGCAAGGTGTAATGGTGCTCCTTTAATTCTGGCACTCAGGGGGCAAAAGCAGGTGGATCTCCATGAGTTCCAGGCCAGCTGGCCTACATAGTGAGTCCCAGGCCATCAAGTGCTACATAGTAAGACCATGGCTAAAACATGAGGCATTGACTGGAGATGATGTAGGAGGGTCTTCTGTATTTGTGTGTTGCTTTCATTGGCTGAATAAAGAGACGGGCTTGGCCTTTTGATAGGGCAGCCCTTAGGTGGGTGGAGTAGACAGAACAGAATTCTGGGATAGAGAAGGCAGAGTCAGGGAGAGCCGCCCGCCATGAAGCCTGCCAGGTCAGACACGCTGAATCTTTCCCGGTAAGCCATGACTCGTGGTGACACAGATTATTAGAAATGGGTTAAACAAATATGTTAGAGTTAGCCAATAAGAGGCTAGAGCTAATGGGCCAGGCAGTATTTAAATGAATACAGTTTCAATGTAATTATTTCGGAGGTTAAAAGAACCAGGCACCAGGAACTTGGCTGGGGTGGCGGGAGCAGTTTCTTGCCCAAATGGCTAAGGAGCCTCTTCAATGCCCATCTTTCTCTTGAAGTAGCTGGTACTGCCAGGAGCAGACTTGTCTCATTGTCATGAAAAGCCCTAAGTTATTAAAACATTAAATGCCATATTCTGTAGTCTTTGAAAGATATGAAGAATGCCTATCTGAAATATATCTATGCACATCTAGAAAATCTAACTAACATGACTACAAACTTGACTATTATAGATGATTATCCATTAACAACCTATATTTCCTAATTATACATTACATTTTGAAATGAACTATACAATCACAATACCTTAATCAAGAGCAGAAATATAGATACATACAACAAAATTGACCCTAAATTTGTATCACTAAAGCAAAATCCATACCAATGCAAATTATCCATATCTATATCATCTCCCCCTTTAAATTTAAATTTAAAGAACATTTATAAACAATATTTGGGAATATGGGTGTAGTTATTTCTCTCCAAACTTCTTCCTGCTGTATGGGGGCGCTGTTAATCAGGTCTGTCATGGTGTATCCTGTGTGCCAGGTTCATCTCAGTTGGCAGTTGAGTGAAATAATTTTCTGAAGGTGTTTACGGTGACCTTTCAGGAGGGCGTGGTCTATCAAACCACATTGGTGTAGAAGGAATCCACAGGGTCTCATCCTCTATGAAAACAAAAGGATCACCTCTCTTCCAAAGCATCATAACCTTAGACCCAAATTTTGAAGTAATAATAACTTTATAATATCCATGCTGGTTTAGCTTAGCAGCCCAGACAATGAAATGACTCTCTGTATTTATCTCCTTTATAGTCAAAAGTTCAAAGAAAACACAATAAAATACATAATCCAGACATTCTGTGAATTTTCCATTTTTACGTGGCTTATTTTTATTTCTTTTAATCTATAACTATCTGTAGTTTGTCTCTTTAAAGACTTTACCCTTTTATTTTAAGCATTAACTTTGACTGTCTATATTCTTTTTCTTTTCTCTCCCAAGCCTACATACAGCCATCCAACACACTGTGACCCATTTAGAGGTCTTTTATGTCTGAATCTGTCCTATTGTGAATCTTTAATTTTTTAATGTTCAGGAACATTTTTGCGTTGCACTTTTAAAATGCTAAGCTCTTGAATCTAAGCTGCGACAATCTCAGGTCAAATAGAGGTATTGCCTGCTTGCTCTGCCCAGTCCAACATGGCGGAGCCGCTTGTGCCTCTGAGCTGTGTGCATTGCACCACTAGCATGGCAGAGCTGCCTGTGCCTCTGAGTCACTTGTGCCTCTGAGCTGCACAGAGTTCCAGGCACACAACAGTCCACACTGCCATCAAGCAAACCACTTTAGTCAGAAACCCCGTCCAAACACTCTGTCTCCAGCAGGAGCCAGAGATGGCGCTGTGAGCAGGATGCTGCAGCTTGCTTGCTGGCAGGGACCTTGAAATGCCATAGAGTTGTGGCGATAAACAGTATCTCCGCCATGAGGCTGGAATTGCAGAAAGCTAAGGAATGGGCTGGATCTAGCTGTCAAAGACACGGCTTTATTCTTCTCCATATTCCTTAGCAAATTAAAGTTCCACATGGTCAGAAAAAGAGAGATATACAGTAAAGAGAGATTCAAAGAAAAAAAAAACCTCTAAATGGTTTACTGTGTGTTAAAAATATATGCAAGCTAAAGGTTAAAGTTCTTAAAGTAAAAATGAAAAAAAAGAGAGAGTAATTGGGTGTGGTGGTACACACCTTTAATCCCAATGTCTGGAGGCAGAAACAGACAGATCTCTGTGAGTTCAAGGTGTGGTAGCACACACCTTTAATCCCAGCACTGGGGAGGCAGAGACAAGTGGATCTCTGTAAGTTCCAGGATAGCCTGGTCTACAGAGAGAGTTTCAGGACAAAGATACACAGAGAACCTGTCTCAAAAAGCCAAAAGTTAAAAGTAAAAATAAAAGAAATAGAGGTTAAAATACAGCCCGCATAAAGATGGAAAATACACAGAGAATCTTGATACTATATGCTATTATGCTCTCTTTGAATTGTTTGAATGCTGAGGAAGGAGCAACAGCTCCTAAAAGATTTTTGCTTATAAATGCTGCTGAATTAATCCAAGATAGGTATTTTGAAAATACCTTGACTTCAAAATTGAAGTCAAAAGATATGTTACTTTGGAGAAGAGATTTTGCTTTTGTTTCCACAGGAAATGAGAGGCTGTGGATTCATTCTGAGTTAAGAAAAATCAGGTGTGATCAAGGAAGACCACCTGAGAAATCTCTGGCAGGAACAGATGGCCTGGATGTCTGAGTTCTATATCTAGAACAGATTCAAGATGCTGCCTGAGATGATGAAGACTCACAGGATACTCCAGTCAGGACTTGATCATAACTCTAAATTTTCTTTAGGTCCCCATAAGATTATCAGTGCCCCCAACCAGCCGGAAGTAGCCTGGAAT
Organism: Ondatra zibethicus; assembly: GCA_004026605.1. Classification (NCBI taxonomy): domain Eukaryota; kingdom Metazoa; phylum Chordata; class Mammalia; order Rodentia; family Cricetidae; genus Ondatra; species Ondatra zibethicus. Next base: position 4,360 of record PVIU01027692.1, on the reverse strand, counting down.
ACTATGCCCACATTCCCAAAAAATGGACTATGGATATTTTCCTTTGTTTTAAAAAAAAAAAGAGGGGTAAGTGGTGCGGGAGAATTGTCTGTATTCTGTCAATCATGTTTTAAATAAACGCTGATTGGCCAGGCAGGGAGTATAGGCAGGAAAACCAGACAGGAAGTAGAGGTGAGAACTGGAGAATTCTGGGAAGCAGGAAGCTCCCTTGGCACTCCTGCACAGACCACCAAAGAAGCAGGATGTGACCTGTCCCGCTGAAAAAGGTACTGAGCCATGTGGCTAACATAGATAAGAATAATGGGTTAATATAACTTATAAGAACTAATACTTAGCCTGAGCTAATGGGCCAATCAGTTTATAACCTAATGTAGACTCTCTGTGTGATTTTCTTTGGGACCTAAACAGCTGCGGGAACTGGGCAGGACAGAAACCCCCAACAAGCAGGCCCCTCATGTTACATGGAGAGATAGAGTTTGAGTCACCATAACCCCATAAAAGCTAGACATGTGTGATACACTGCTATAACCCCAGTGCTATAGGTGATAGGGCAAAGACAGGTGAATCCCAGGGCCTCACTGACCAACCAGCCTAAGAAAAACGGCAAGCAAGCTCTAGTTTCAGTGAGAGATCCTGTCTCAAAAAATAAGATGGAGACTGCCGTGATGGTGCTCCCTCCAAGAGCCAAAGACCACCTAACAAAACCCCCAATAGCAGACAGGAGAATCCCTCTCCTGATTCATTGGCCAGGGCTATCCAAGAGACTCTCAAAACATACAACCTACTACTATTATCCTTGGTTATTCCCCAAAGTTGAAAGTTAAGTCCCTATGTCTGAAGACACCATGCACTTCAGAAGCAGGGCCCAGAAGCCCTTAAGCTAGAACTGATCTGTATGTCCCCTCTCTGAGGACTAGCTTTCATGGTACCAGAAGACACCATGCAAGCTTCCAAAGGAAGAAGACAACCAACATCCCCACTCAGGTATGATCCCTATGAACTCTATCAATGATCAGCATGGCATGATAACCCTACAATTCAGCACTGGCACACACATGTTAGCAGTAACCAACAACTTCCTAATCAGACTGACTCAACAAAATAGGGCATATGCCTGGTACTGCCAACCTAACTAACTCATCAGTGCTAGAAAAAAAAATGTGGTTGTTGGTGGATAATCTACAATCATTAATTTATTAAACCAGTATAATATCTTAACAGTAATCTATAATCATTTGTCCTTATATTCACAGATAAGTGTAGTCTTTACCCCCTCATCAAGAAACTTCTTTCAGCAACAGACAGAGGCTATTACAAAAAGCACAGCCAATCAATGCATTGAATTGTGAAGTCCAATCCCAATGGACACATCCACAAAACAGTTCTATATCTAAGGCTCAGGGGACATTGAGGAAGAGTGGGTGCACAGATTGTAAAAGCCAGAGGATTAGGGAAATTTCTGTAAGATTGAGTCTCCTAGGAACATCAGAAGCAGTACCCATAAATCCTCACCAACATGACCACCCAAATATAAACTGATCAAGGAGGACACCAACAAACATGCAAAATTGCCAGGAAGAAAAGATGATGAGGCCTTCACAAAGAACTACAGGCAACTGAGTAAAGGTGGGAGCATGAGAGGTGACTCTCTCCAGGGAACAGCATACCAACTGGTTGTCCAGTGTCAAATTGTCAGCCCTGCAAACATACATGCAAGTATGGGACTCAACAGGTCATACTTAGAAATATATGTACATACAAGTAGAAATGCATGCAATAACAATTGACAAGAAAAAAAGAGGTCATGAATTTGAAGGAGAGTGAGGATATATATATGGAAGGGTTCGGAGGGTGGAGACAGGGAGAGAAAAAAGGAATTAAAATAAAATCTCAAAAATAAACAAAAAATTAAGATAGAGAATGATAGAGGAAAACACCCCACCCACTGTCAATCACTGACTTCCACCTACATATACATAGGCAAGTGTACCTGCATACATATGTGTACAGAAATATAAATACACACAAAAAACAGAGAGTTTTTATGACAATTACAGGAAGAGTTGATATCAGGTGACCAAATAAGAATAAGTGTAGAGATCTTGAACTTGGACCCACAACCATCACACATGAGCATCATTGCTCTAAACACTGTATTGTCCTGTGATTGCCGTCAGCACAGATCAAATCTGAAAAGATCAAGTGGGGATAGACAATTGATGTGGGACAATGTTCTGTATTCTGTCAATTATATATTAAATAAACGCTGATTGGCCAGTAGCCAGGCAGGAAGTATAGGCAGGATAACCAGACAGGAAGTAGAGGCTGGCCAATGAGAACAAGAGAATTCTGGGAAGAGGATGCAGTCCTGGTCCAGCCATGGAAGAAGCAAGATGTGACTGCCTTGCTGAATAAGATACTGAGCCATGTGGCTAGCATATACAAGAATAATGGGCTAATATAAGTTATAAGAGTTAATAAGAAGCCTGAGCTAATAGGTCAATCAGTTTATAACTAATATAGACCTCTGTGTGATTTCTTTGGGACTTAACAGCTGCAGGACCAGGCGGGACAGAAAAACCTCAGTCAACAGCAATGACCAACATTCCAATTTCAGATATGAACCATGGTGTTCCTGGCACAACCAGGACACAAACAACCACCATAGCACCAAAGGCTAATGCCAAGACCTGAAGTCCTAACCTTGAGGATAAGAGAAATTACAAAGTCCAAAGCTAAGATTAGGTGCAGGAAGTGTAAAGAAAGTTCGTCCATTTATCACTGATTCTCCCTTAATCCTTATTCTCCACATCTAATTAACCATCCTCTTACTGTTCTCATTTCAAGATATTCTGTCACCCTTTTCCCTCTCCTCACCCTAAAAGCTACTGTCCTAATATTTTGAGATACCCAATCTATCTACTTCCGGTTTTGCCCCTCTTGTCTCTCTATACCATTACAGCCTGTCTGCTATTTCTGAAATATACATCTGAGCCTTCCTGTCTCTGTCTCCTGTAGTTCAGTAGCCTCTCTTGGCCTTGGGATCAGGGAATCAAAGGGAGGAAAAAAAAAGACACATAAAGCTTTCACTTGACAACTTCATCTCTCATATCTCCCATTTCTGCTCTTCCTCAGACAATTAAAGTACTTTTAGTTTCTCTGATACAATACATCAAGTTTCCCTAGTGGCCAGGGCTTTGTGAATATTCTCTATGCAGTCTAGAGAATAGTTTCTATCCAAATGCCTTCAGATCTCAACATAGACATCACTTCTTTCCAGAACCCTTCATTGGCATGGGTGTGACCTTGGAAGACAAACTCCATCATATCACATGCCACACTTTCTTCCGCTATGATTTCTTTCTCCCTTTAAGCAGCTCGAATACCTCATTATAACTCTGTGGCCCCATATCTATTTGGGACCTGTTGCAAAATATTGTCTACAGGGTGTAAGGTAGTTCTCAGAGAGAAAGAGAGGTGAATGCTTATGATAAATATAAAATAAATGCCACTGAAAAAAAAACTCAGAAAGTTGTCCATGTAAAGAAAAAAAGTAGAAAACCATGAACTCATGGGGGCTGGTGGGAAGTCCTTATCTGCAGAGCCACCAGGGATGATTTTTTTAATTTCAAGGTTATTAGCTCCCCTGTACTGCACAGTTTCCATCTTAGAATCCTCAGAGATTTACTAAGGAAGAACCCAAAAGCTCTGCTTGGCCTCTCTAGTCTCCTTGGTCCCTGATTTCAGTGGCCTTTGAAAAGTCCCCTGCGATTAGCTTACCATAATTGATGAGGGAGGAGCACATGTAAATAGGCAGATTCTAAACAGGCTGTGAGCTCCTCTTGCATTCTGAGATGTGTTTCTTATGGAGTAAATGTCGCATTTAAGCTTACCCACAGGTACACCTCCTAAGCCTTGGTATGTGCCTTCCTGTAGAATCATGTACATAGCCTAGGTAATCACCTCACCCACATTCAAGATACACAATACTCTAAGTTCCCTGGGGTATATTCAGGTATATATGGTAAAGACCATACCTGAGCTATTTATTTTTAAATTTACCACCTATCACTATGCCTGGCTCATATAAGGATGGGATGTTTAAAATTAATTATAATGAATATAGCATAAACAACCCATCCATATCTCTTTGCCTCATTAAAACATATAATACGTAAAATTTCCTGTCCAATCATTACCATCATGCTCTAAAGTAACTAGGATCAAGTGGGAGACTCGGGTCTCCCCTCAGCTCCACTGGAATTATCCTTTCAACCTCACATCTGGAACCTCAGAGGAACCACTAGTGCAAGAGCTGTGGGTAGCAGAGTTCTCTTAGAGCTGATCTGCAGAATTGTTC
>PVIU01027691.1:0-19873 GCA_004026605.1 Ondatra zibethicus | reverse complement strand
TATACCCAAAAGTGGTATTACTGGGTCTTGAGGAAGGTTGTTTCCTAATTTTCTGAGAAATCACCACACTGACATCCAAAGGGGTTGTACCAGCTTGCATTCCCACCAGCAATGCAGAAGTGTTCCCTTTTCCCCACAACCTCTCCAGCATAAGTTGTCATCAGTGTTTTTGATCTTGGCCATTCTTACAGGTGTAAGAGTTGTTTTGATTTGCATTTCTCTGATGACTAAGGATGTTGAACATTTCCTTAAGTGTCTTTCAGCCATTTTAGATTCCTCTGTTGAGAGTTCTCTGTTTAGGTCTGTACACCATTTTTTTATTGGATTATGTGATTTTTTGGTGTCCAATGTCTTTTTTTTTTAAAGATTTATTTACTTATTAAGTATACAACATTCCTTCCATGTATGTTTGCATGCCATAAGAGGGCACCAGATCTCATTATAGATGGCTGTGAGCCACCATGTGGTTGCTGGGAATTGAACTCAGGACCTCTGGAAAAGCAGTCAGTGCTCTTAACATCTGAGCCACCTCTCCAGCCCTGGTGTCCAATTTCTTGAGTTCTTTGTATATTTTGGAGATCAGACCTCTGTCTGATGTGGGGTTAGTGAAGATCTTTTCCCATTCTGTAGACTGTCGTTTTATCTTGTTGACCGTGTCCTTTGCTTTACAGAAGCTTTTCTGTTTCAGGAGGTCCCATTTGTTAATTGTTTCTCTCAGTGTCTGTGCTACTCAGGTTCTATTTAGGAAGTGGTTCCCTGTGCCAATGCGTTCAAGTGTACTTCCCACTTTCTCTTCTGTAAGGTTCAGTGTGGCTGGCTTTATGTTGAGGTTTTTGATCCATTTGGACTTGAGTTTTGTGCATGGTGATAGATATGGGTCTATTTTCATTTTTCTATATGTTGATATCCAGTTATGCCAGCACCACTTGTTGAATATGCTTTCTTTTTTCCATTTGATATTTTTTGCTTCTTTATCAAATATCAGGTGTTCGAAGATGTGTGGATTGATATCCGGGTCTTCTATTCGGTTCCATTGGTCCTCCTGTCTGTTCTTATGCCAGTACCAGGCTGTTTTCAGTACTGTAGCTCTATAGTAGAGTTTGAAGTCCGGGATTGTGATGCCTCCAGAAGTTCTTTTGTTGCCCAGGATTGTTTTGGCTATCCTGGGTTTTTCAAACACATAATTTTTAAAGATAAAAATGGAAGCTGAACGCTAGCAGACAGCATAATTCACTGTTCTTTGGCCTTGGCTATGGGTGTACGGGAATAGCTGCTTCACGTTCCTGCTTCTTTGACACCCACAGTGATGAACTGTAACCCGGGACTGTGAGCCAAACACACCCTTTCTCCTTCAAGTTGGTGTTTTCTCACAGCAGCAGGAGACAAAATTAAATCACCAGGTATGGTGTCACATGTCTGTAATTCCAGTGCTCAGGAGGCACTGGTACAACACCCTGTCTTGAGTTAGCTTTCTACTGCTCTGATAAAGACCATGAACAGAAGCAACTTGGAAATAAAGGACTGATTTGGCTAACATAGCCCAAGTCACAGTTCATTGAAGGAAGCCACGGCAAGACCTCACGCAGACACCATGGAGGAGTGCTGCCTCCTGGCCATGCTCTCTACACTTACTTAGTATGCTTTCTTAAATACCCAGAACCACTGCCCAGGAATTGCACACTGCCCACAGTGAACTGGGTTTTCCACATCAATCATCATTCAAGAATGTCCCACTGGTTTGCCCATCCACCATTCTAATAGGAGCAATTTCAACTCAAGTTCCCTCTTCTCAGATGATTTTAGCTTGTATCAAGTTGAAAATAACAAAACAACTAACAGACACTCTATCTCAAAACAAACAAAGAGTGTAAGTACACACATAGAATTATATACCATTCCATTCTTTGCCAACTAGGAAACTATCTTGAAAAAATAATTCATAAAGAGTCAAACATTTAAAAAAAAAAAAAGATTCCTACATAAGTAGGTTCAAGAAAAAAATTCTTTTCCTTTTGCTTTTCTGAGGCAGGGTATTCGTGTGTAGCCCTGGCTGTCCTGGTACTCACTCTGTAGACTAGGCAACCCTCAACTCAGAGAACAACCTACCTCTGCCTACCAAGTGCTGGGACTAAGGCATGTGCACCAACACCCAGCTTCAATGAAACCTTTTTTTTTTTTTTTGGTTTTTGTAAACAAGGTTTCTCTGTGTACCTCTGGCTGTCCTGGAACAGGCTGGCCTCGAACTCACAGAGATCTGCCTGCCTCTGCCTCCCAAGTGCTGGGATTAAAGATGTGTGCCATCACCGTCACCTGGCCAAAGAAACATACTAATAACAAAAGAAAACTAGAAATACCATGAATAAATATGTGACTGAGAGTATGAAAACTCCTGCCAGATGGTGGTGGTGCACACCTTTAATCCCAGCACTCGGGAGGCAGAGGCAGGGGTATCTCTGAGTTGAAGGTCAGCTGCCTAGACTACAGAGTTCCAGGACGGCCAGGTCTACAATGAGAAATTCTGTCTCAAAAAAACAAAAAGCAAGGGGACTGGCGAGATGGCTCAGCAGTTAAGAGCACTGACTGCCTTTCCAAACGACCTAGGTTCAAACATTCCCAGCACACACATGGCAGCTTACAACTGTCTATAATTCAGTTCCCAGGAATCCGATACTGTCACACCAATGTGCATAAAACTAAATAAATTATTTTAAAAAGTATGAAAAATCCCAGCAAAATATATTCAATTACTTAAAGGAAGGGAAGTCAGATATGGCAGCACAGGCCTGCTATCCTGGGATGTAGGAAGCTCAGGAGTTCAAGGTCATTATCGGCTTAGTAAGGGGTTAGAGGCCAGCCTGGTCTATCTAAAATACATAAAGTGTCAGTGTTATTAGTATTCTAACTATGGGAAATGAGAATATAAATTTTTTTTTTGGTTTTTGAGACAGGGTTTCTCTGTGAAGCTTTGGCTGTCCTGGAACTCACTCTGTAGACCAGGCTGGCCTCCAACTCTCAGAGATTTGCCTGCCTCTGCCTCCCAAGTGCTGGGATTAAAAATGTGCACCACCACCACCCAGTGAGAACATAATTTTAATCTAGAATGTATTTCGATTTTCAATTTCTTTTTTTTTTTTTTTTTTGGTTTTTCGAGACAGTGTTTCTCTGTGGCTTTGGAGCCTGTCCTAGAACTACCTCTGTAGACCAGGCTGGCCTCAAACCCACAGAGATCCGCCTGCCTCTGCCTCCCGAGTGCTGGGATTAAAGGCGTGCGCCACCACCGCCCGGCTCAATTTTCAGTTTCTACAATGAGAAGAATCTCTATGGCTGAAATGCTCATCTACAGGTACTTATATGTCTGACTTACCTTAAGGTATTTGATAAATGTTTACTGCTTCATTTTATAAGCTTAAATAACAACAATTTGAAAAAACACTATTACAAAGAAGAGAACTCTAGGAAAAGGATGTGCCGTGGTGATGCTCACCTTTAATCCCAGCATTGAGGAGGCAGGGGCAGGTGGAACTTTGAGTGTGAGGCCAGCCTGCTCTACAGAGCGAGTTCCAGGACAGCCAGGCCTACACAGGGGAAATCCTGTCTTGGAGTGGGTAGGATGACAAAAAAAAAAAAAACTGAAACACAATTCTAATGCTCAAAGATACCTTAAAAAATCAGAGACCCCAACTTCCTCATTTTACAGTTAAAAGCAAAGCGAAACCCTTCAGGTCTAAATGCTTTTCCCCTGAAATTTAAAAACTCACTTTCCACCAAATTAAACTCTATTACCACACCTGGCCAGATGTCAGACAAACTGAACGGCTCCAGCGTGGGTAGCAGCACTCCACAGTTTACCCTGAGCCGCGTTCGTGTCAGTATAACTAAGTTACTTCCTTCCTCCACCTTCCTCTCTCATCTGGATTTCTCTGGTAGGGTATGACTGTGTCACCAAGCTGGCCTAGAACTCACAGAGATCCTCCTGCCTCTGCCTCCTGAGTGCTGGGATTAAAGGCGTGTGCCACCGCTGCCCGGCTCTCATCTGGATTTTTCTGGTAGGGTATGACTGTGTCACCAAGGCTGGCTGGGAACTCACTCTCCTTCACCCAAATGCTGGGATTACAGGTGTGCACTACCATGCCTAAGAGATCTGACTCTGTCCTTTACCCCCTACAGAAGCTGAGCAAAACTCAGGAGTAGTAGTAAGGCACTTTTAAAGACAGCACCTTTAATGAAAAAACATTTAGAGGTCCTCCACTGATCCTTCCCAACTCTCTAAATTGTTAATTTTGTGTATTAAGGTTTGCAAAGAATGTAAAGACACTTGTTATTACTAAGAGGAAAAAAAAAGGCTTAATTTAACATTAGTAACTGGTTGTGTTTTGTTTTTTTGAGCCAGAGTCTCACTGTGCAGCCCTGGCTGGCCTAGAACTCACTAAGTATACATATCTGGTTGGCCTCATAGTGAACCACCTACCTGCCTCAGTCTTCTGAGTGCTGGGTTAACGGCAGTAGGTTTTCTGTTTTTGTTTCTTTTAAAGATATTCAGGCAAAAACTGTATAAACAATAATGCATTCAGAGCAGAGATTCAAAATCAAGGTACCATTTTAGTGTCAAACATTTTGATCCATGACAGCAAATACATTCACAAATCCAAAACAGTGAAGTGCTGAAAACTACTTTGATGTAGGAGGGTCTTTTGAATTTGTGCATTGCTTTTATTGGTTAAATAAAGAGACTGCCTTAGTCTTTTGATAGGGTAGCCCTTAGGCGGACAGAGTATACAGAGTGAAAGACTGGGAGAGAAAAGACAATGTGAAAATGTCATGTTTCTCCAGCCCAAAATGGACACTGGTTAAACTCATGCCGGTAAGCCACATACTCGTGGTGATACAGAAATTATCAAAAATGGATTAAACAAATATGTGAGAGTTAGCCAAAAAGAGGCTAGAACTAATGGGCCAGGCAGTCATTTAATTAATACAGTTTCTGTGTAATTATTTCAGGTATAAGCTAACCAGGCGCCGGGAACGCAGCCCATGCGCCTCTTACTACACTACTTCCAGAAAATATCATTTTTTTTAAACAGGGAAGTTCCTACCAATACCTAAATATTCTGCTTTTAGAATAACAGTAGAGGATTAAAAAGAAGAACTCTGAGCCAGGTGGTGGGGATGCAGGCTTCTGATCCCAGCACTTGGGAGGCAGAGACAGTAGATCTCTGTGAATTAGAGGCCAGCCTGGTCTACAGAGTGAGTTTCAGGACAGCCAACGCAGCACAGAGAAACCCTGTCTCAAAGGGAGAAAAAAAATGGTTTATGAAGCTTGGGTGTGGTTTCTTATTTGTCAGCCTGTACACCCTCCACCCACAATCAAAACCACATGCACTCAAAGTGTAGTTGGATAGAACACTTAAAACCAGACATTAAAAAAAGCAAAACAAAACAGGGCAGCAAAATGGCATCAGGTAAAAGTGCTTGCCACCAACCATGAAGATATGAGTTTAATGCCTGGGACCCACATGGTCACTGGAGAGAGTCCACTCCCACAAGTTATCCTCTGACCTCCACACACTTGCCACAGGAAGCCACCCCAAGCCTCTATCCACTCCACCCCATGCACACATAAAATAAAGTTAAAAATGAGGTGAGAGTTGTCTAAAATTTTCTGGAGAGTCTACACAGTTTGTGTGCATGTGTGAGTCTACACAAACAGTTTGTGTGAGTGTGTGTGTGTATAGGAAGAAGACAGTTTCACTTGGTAAACCAGGCTTGGCAATTCTCCTGCTTTAGTTTCTCAAGTGCTGGGACTCTAAGCATGAGCTACACATCCAGCCATAAAGGCAGTTACATTTTTCTATTTTCGTTTTGGTTTTTCCAGACAGGGTTTCTCTGTGTTAGTCTTGGCTGTCCTGGAAATCGCTCTATACACCAGAACTCATAGAGATCCACCTGCCTCTGCCTCCTAAGTGTTGGGATTAAAGCCATGGGCCACCACCACTGGGCCCTCAGGCAGTTACATTTTAACAATTAAAATCAGCTCAGTGTTAGAAAAGAAGACAGACCTGCAGGCAGACAATGCCTTTCACACAATGAGTAATTAGTAAGGTGAGCAAGCTAATCATTTTTAGTCAACACAAATGCAGGAAGGGAGAGAACATTTACAGATTGGTGTATAAAGAACTGGGCAAGGTCAACGGTGACAGCAGTGGTGGCACATCCCTTTAATCTCAGCACTCGGGGAGGAGGCAGAGGCAGGCAGATCTCTAAGTTCAATGGCAGCTGGTCTACAGAGTGAGTTCCAGGACAGTCACTGCTAAACAGAAACCCTGTTTCACAAAACAAACAAAACAACTAACAAATAATAACTAAAATGTTCTACAGGAAGCTGAGTGTAATGGTGCACGCCTTTAGTCCCAGCACTTGGGAGGCAGAGGCAGGCAGATCTCTGAGTTCAATGGCAGCTGGTCTACAGAGTGAGTTCCACAACAGCAGAGGTACATAGTGAGACTCTGTATCAAAAAATAAAAGGAACAGGCCAATAGGATATTACATACGCTCAAAGATAACAAATACATTAGGCCAACAAAAATCTATTTTCCACCCAGGATCTAATGCAATGGTAAGGACTACACTATCCTTCTTCCCCTCTGAGTTCACTATGTAGACCAAGGGGGCGGGGAGCTCAGCCTGCCTCTACCTCCCCAGTGATTGTGGACACCACCACACCCTGCCCCTTTGACCTTTGTTCAAACAAACCCTTCTCTCTTCCTTCACTCATAAAAGGTGTAGCCTAATTCTAATAACCTTTAATCAAAAGATACGATTAGTATTGCCCACTGGCACTTCATGGATTTACTGGGTCAACCAAGAGCTTCTTAAGAGGCAGGGTTTCCTTCCCCTCCTGCTTTCCATAATTCTAGCTTCCTGCCCTGACCCACAAGCTACAGCAGCCCCTGTCCTATTTCTTCCATTCTCCTTCAGTTCAGCAAAGAAGGGAACAGTGAGCAAGAAAGTCTGAGGTTATTGTTTTTTAATTAACAAAGCATACACTCCTCATAAAACGCAGTATTAAGGACTGTGAACCATGAGGTCAAATGAGAACCACTGTTTTATGAACTACAGAGTTATGCCTGGCTGGCTGACTTTACAATGGTCTGCATCTCTACAAATACCATGTCACCAACATTTTATTTCTTTGTGACCAAACTGAACTCGCTCTGTAGACCAGGCTGGCCTCAAACTCACAGAGATCCGCCTGCCCCTGCCTCCTGAGGGCTGGCATTAAAGGCGTGCGCCACCACCGCCAGGCCAAGAGATCTATCTTTCACTGAACAATTCAAGCAGGGACCAAGACTATTCCTTTGTGAGTCACGAGTGGAACCTCTCCTGAACTGTGGATAAGCAAACACCAGGTGTATGTGTCTTAATATCTCCCCCAAACTGTGCTGGGCACCTAAAACCTTCAAACATTTGCCTGGGGAGCAGGGTGTGGTGGCGCACTCCTTTAATCCCAGCACTAGGGAAGCAGAGGCAGGTGGATCTCTGTGAATTCGAGGCCACCTTGGTCTACACCAGCAAATTCCAGGCCAGCAAGAGCTACACAGTGAGACCCTGTCTCAAAACAAACAAGACGCTCCGTTTGTGGCGTTCACTCGTGGGAGTGGGGAACTGTGATGGAGAGCTGGACGTGGCGGGACGATGTGGTGATCAGCAGAGTCCGAGGACAGAGCTCTCCTGTTAGGTTATGAGGAAGCTGGTATCTGATGCTTGGGGTGGGGCGGGGAGCTGTTCCTGCAGGCTGGTGGTTTTCTGTTTAGGGAAACCGCACGTCCTGGCTAATTCACGGCCAAGGTGAGCTGAAGGAGGAAGCAGCGGATCTACCTCACCCAGACCTTCCTATTCACGCTGAGAAACAAGACTGCCCCTTGTCTGTGGGTCCCCTGCAGGGCGCCGATGGCAGCCGTTAAGCGCTTTCTGACACACTTATCCTCTGACTCCTTAGCCACTTTTTCCTGTTCTCCAGCTAGGTTCCTTTTCACAGTTCTTCAGGCCAACTGCGGTGATCTTGAGGGGACGGGTACCCCAAAACTAACCGCAAATAGGGGACCGCCTCTGAGGTCCCACACCTACCCAGGGGAACTCTAGAACTTCGGACACCCTCAGGTCCTTGCACCCCAGGAGAAGGCCAAGGTGAAGAGTGGTGCTGACCGAGGTCCCAGAGGGGACGGGCCGGGGGCAGCCGGCACACAAAGCTGGCGACCAGGGAAGAAAGAGGGAGCGGCTGCCCGTCCCGGCCGAGTAGGGACCGGGAGTGGAAGGGAAGGGGACGGACCAGGGGTCTCTGGGGACCGCAGAGAGGACGCTGACAAGAGGCTGAGGAGGCCGGGAGGACGCGGGGAACCCGGCCCGCGGCGGGAGAGGGGAGCCCCGGAGTGCCGAGAAGCTGACGGGCGGACGAGGCGGCGAGCCTGAGGCGACCGCCGCGAGACACTCACCAGACCCGGGGGGAGGGGGGCGCGGGGCCGGCGGCCGCGGCGCAGACGCGACGTGCGGGCGGCCCAAGAGCGACGGTGACGCGCCGGGGACTCGGAGGGAGCGCGGCCGCCGAGCCGCAACGGGAGAGGACCACGGAAAGACCCCCAACTGCCCGAACAGACGGCAGCGCGGAGGGGCCGAGGCTCCCCGGTACCCCTCGGTCTATGGCGAGGGGCCGCCGCGGCCGAGACTGCGCATGCGCCATCCGCCGGCGGCGCTCCCCGGGCAGGGGACTGCGCGTGCGCGCTGGCGCCCCGCCCACCTTTTCACCCCTCACCCGGCTGCGCCCAGCCAAGGAGTTTTAGGGAGGATCGACGAGTGCAGTGTGGGGCGTGCTCCGAGGTGGCTTGGGCTGGGCTAGTTCGCCTTTGTTTTGTTTTTTTGCTTTTTTTTTTCTTTTGAAATAATTGTAGACTCACCAGAAGTTACAAAATGAAAATGCTGAAGTTCCGTCAAAGCCAGCACCCACCCAGCTTCCCTCAAATGTCTTACATAAGACACGGTCTCAACACCCGGAAATTGACTTTGGCTCTTTATCAACCAAGCCAATGCAATCAACTAGCGTGCCTGGGATTATAACATTTGGCATGCACTCGTGTGAGGGTGTCTGTAGTTCTCTGAAATTTAATCAGAGTTTTCTCCACCCTCCCTGACTTCCGATCATTGTAGCCATAGTCTGTCGGAGCCTTTGGCCCTACCTATTTTTCATGATTGTAAAGAATGAATGTGTTTGGCCTGAGGTCAGGTGAACTCTTACACGTTAGACCTCTCCGTTGTGCACGGATCTTACCTTAAAGGTGCTGCTAGTTCATGCCCAGAGAACTGAGCACAGTGATCTTGATTGGAAAGTTCTAAACTCCTGGAAACAATTGTGAGTGATCCAAGGTCCCAGCCTCCCTGCCAAGGGGTCCTCTGGGAGCAAGAGAAGATTGTTCCTCCTGTTATTCATTCCCTGAGCATTTGGTGGTAAGTGTTCCCATTCACACTTTCCTAACTGGTGAGACCATAGGATTTGGTTTTCTTCAAGTGTGAAATCCCAGACGTTGATTCCTCATGGTATGAAAAAGGCTTGACTCTATCATCTTCAAAGCCAAGTTTCCTTTAGTCTAAAAATAAAAACAGGGCTGAAGAGAAGAGATGGACGGCTCTGGTTCCTCTTCCAGAAAACCCAGGTTCGAGTCCCAGAACCCACATAGCAACTCACAATGGTCTGTGACTTCGGTAACTTCAGTCCTGGAGGAATCCATGACCCTCTTCTGGCATCTAAGGTCACCAGGCACACACATGATACATAAACATACATGCAGGCGAAACACGTACACATAAATAAAACTACTGGCAAGGTAGCTGACCCCTTCAATAACTGTATTTGGGAGGCAGAGGAAGGTGGCTCTCTGATGTGGGATTTCCCTCTGTACCATTGATTAATAAAGAAATTGCTTTGGACCTATAACAGGGCAGAACTTAGGTAGGCAGGGAAAGCTAGGCTGAATGCTAGGAGAAAGAAGGACGGAGTTGAGGAGAAGCCATGGAGCTGCCACCAGAGTAAGACATGCCGAAACTTTGCCGGTAAGGCACTGCCACATGGCAATACACAGATTAATGGAGTTGAGTTAAATTAATATGTAAGAGTTAGCCAATAAGAAGGTAGAGCTAATGGGCCAAGCAGTGATTTAATTAATACAGTTTCTGTGTGATTATTTCGGGGCTGAGCTGCTGGGAACCAACAAGCAGCTTCCTCCAACAGATCTCTGTAAATTTGAGGCAAGCCTGAGCTACATAGTAAGACCTTGTCTCAAAATAATAGTAGGCCAGCCTGATCTACAGAGCAAGTTCCAGGATGAGCCAAGGCTACACATAGAAACCCTGTTTTGGCCGGGCAGTGGTGGTGCACACCTTTAATCCCAGCACTTGGGAGGCAGAAACCTTCAAGGCCAGCCTGGTCTACAAGAGCTAGTTCCAGGACAGGCCCCAAAGCTACAGAGAAACCCTATTTCAAAAAAAAAAAAAAAGAAAGAAAGAAAGAAAGAAACCCTGTTTAGTTTTTTGTTTTTGTTTTTTGTTTTTTGTTTTGTTTGTTTTGTTTTTGTTTTTTGAGACAGGGTTTTCATTACACACAGAGACCCACCTACAATGCATCTCCCCCCCCCCCAATGACTCTACTTTCCCTGTTAGAAAAAGCCAGCTTTTTTAAAAAAAATATTTATTTATTATGTATACAATATTCTGTCTATATGTATGCCTGAAAGCCAGAAGAGGGCACCAGATCTCATTACGGATGGTTGCTGGGAATTGAACTCAGGACCTTTGGAAGAGCAGGCAATGCTCTTAACCGCTGAGCCATCTCTCCAGCCCAAAAAGCCAGCTTTCTCTTACTCACTTTCCATTTAACTTTATGCAGAACTTAAATTCAACTGTGTGTAAATGTACATGTACTTACTATTAAATGTTATAATTGTCTGTTCATTGTGTCTCATTCCAGACTAAGAAAGCAATAAGTCTCATATTTTAGATTGGTGTGTACTTTAAATCTCTTACAAAAATACTATATATGTAATCCAACCTTGATTTAAAAATATTAAGCTGTTCTCCGCTATTGTCAGTGCTATCATTAAGCTTCTATTGCAAACAGTTTTTTTTTTTCCTTTGTCTTTCACAAGTATAAATCTCACCTCTTAAGTTAAAAACCAGTACAGTCAAGCTTGGATCCAGTTCTCCAGACAGATTCTATGCTGTAGTTATAACTCATCTATGTCTGATAAACAGCCCTCAACTGCTCAGAGATCTGGGGAATATGGCATTTAAATGTTTAATTATTAAAAGACTTTTCATAACAGAGAATCAGGATGGCTCCTAGCAGCAGCACTCTATTTCTTCCAAAGAAGACAGAAGACAAATGGGCACAGAACAATATCCATTTGCGATTCGCTTCATCAAGTGAAAGCGCTAACCACTGGACAAAACTGACAAGTGCTAACTACTAGCCAGAACTACCTTTCGTCTAAACTGAAGATCTGCAGCCGTGGACAGCGACCATGGAGGCCCCTGAGGAGTGGCTCTAGGTAGCCAATGGAGAAAGTCCTGTCATTTTTAAATCAATAACTCAAGTAAAATTTTATCCTTCTCAAAGATGAAGTTTGACAGCTGAGAGGTTTTGTCAGTTTAAAAGGACAACCTCACCAAACAAATTTCAGTACAACTTCTTAACATGTTCTAAATAAAGGATGTTTTAAGATATACAAATACAAGTTATTAAGGTATGTACCTGCAAGTTATAAATGTGTGAGGACAAATGCAAGCTATCAAATATCTCTCTCACACTGCCTTTCATAGTCTTAAAGATACTTTAAATTGTGCAAAAACATCTGTCACAGTCATTCTGGTATAAATATGCAGCTATTTATACAATGTATGTGTCTAACAAACTCAAAAAATACATGTGAGTTCCAGGGAGCTGAATTGAAGGATTCACCTTAAACAGGTCAGACACACCCCTCTCAATTCCCTGATTCTGAAAAGTTTTTTTTCTTCCAAAACTTAACTTTATTCTCTGCTCTGCCAACACCTTGCTAGGTCCAAGAGACATCAGACAGCGCCAAACCACAAATTCAGGATAGGGGTAAAGCAACCAGCCACCCCAGGATGTGAGCAGCACCCAGCTATCTCAGGCCCTCCAAGAAAGACTTTGATGCCCGCAAACAAGCAAGAAGCAGTCTTGAGAATCGGCTGTCCCAATTCCTTCAACCTGCTATACCTAACTCCCCGCCTTTTTATTATAAGAAAAAGATGGGAATGTTATAATGTGCTGGCCTGGTCTGCTACCTAGGTACTCTGTCCCTTTAAGAGACAAGCCCTGCCCACTCCCAACTTCCCCCTTTTGCCTCCTCTCCAGTTCCCTCTCTCTCTCTCTGTCTCTCTCTCCCTCTCTCTGTCTGTCTGTCTCTCTCTGTCTGCCCTTCTTCTAGAGAGGCAACTTCTGCTTCTCTCTTTTCTCCATCTCCCTTCTTCTCTTTCTCCCTTCCCCTACCCCCTTCCCCCCTCTATAACCCACTAAATAAACTCTATACCCCAGCTCTCTCTGCCTGGCATATCTGTCTGTCTCTCACCCGCAGTGGTCTCGGGCTCCCATCCACCAAGGGGATCCAACAAGGCCTCAGGTGTCCCGCCAATGGCCCTCGTGGGACCAGCCTCAGGTCACCTGCCTTCATAAATGATAACAATAATAATAATAGTAATAATAATAATACAAAAACAAGGGCCTGCGAGATGGCTCAACAAATAAATAAGTTGCCTGCTGCTAAGCAAGATGCCCTAAACTCAATCCTGTAAGAAGTCTTTCTCTCTCAGAAAATTAGGAAACAACCTTCCTCAAGACCCAGTAATACCACTTTTGGGTATATATCCAAAGAATGCTCAATCGTGCCACAAGGACATGTGCTCAACTATGTTCATAACAGCTTTATTTGTCATAGCCAGAAACTGGAAACAACCTAAATGCCCCTCGATTGAAGAATGGATTTAAAAAATGTGGTACATTTACACAGTGGAGTACTACATAGCAGAAAAAAATAACAACAGCTTGAATTTTGCAGGAAAATGGATGGAACTAGAAAGCATTATTTTGAGTGAAGTAACCCAGACACAGAAAGACAATTATCACATGTACTCACTCATAGGTGGTTTTTAAACATAAGGCAAAGAAAACCAGACTACAAACCACAATTCCAGAGAATTTAGACAAAAATACAGACACTAAGAGAGACTTACGTAGATCTAATCTATGTGGGAAGTAGAAAGCATAAAAAGACAAGATCTCCTGAATACATTGGGAGCATAGGGTCCTTGGGGGAGGGTCGAAGGAGGGAGGGGAGTGGCAGGGAGGGGAGCAGAGAAAAATGTAGAGCTCAATAAATATCATGGGAAAAATAAAAAAAAAAAGGAGTCTTTCTCTGTTCTACCAGCTCCAAAATAATGACATGGAGATGTCTTATTAAGCATGGAAGCTCAGCCTATTGCTTAGACTTATTTCTAACTAGCTCTTATAATTTAAGTTAACCCATTTATATTAATCTGCATTCTGCCATGTGGCTCGTGGCTGTTACCTCACCTCCTGCACATCCTGCTTGTTCTGTATCTCCTTGAGTCTCCTCCTTTTCTTCTTCCCAGAGGCCTCCCTGTCCCACAAAGTCCCACCTAACCTCTTCCTATCTAGCTATTGGCTATTCAACTCTTTCTTAAACCAGTCAGAAGGTGCCTTGGCAAAGACACATCTTCACAGTCTAAACAAATATTCCACAACCCACACGGTGGAAGGAGAAAACCAACTCTGCGATATGTCCTCTGACTTGCAGGTATGTGTTTCTGGTCCCAAAGAAACTCAGGACAAATGGCTAAGCTGCTGCAGCAGCTCTGATGGTTTTTGTTTTATGTATGGGGGTGTTTTGCCCTTAAGATAGTCTGTGTGTACGCCACTTGCATGCAGTGCCATCAGAGGGCAAGAGTGTGTCAGATCTTCTGGAAATGGAGTTACAGAAAGTTAATAGCTGCCATGTGGATGCTGGGGGCTGGACCCAGGTCCTCTGGAAGAACAACCATTGCTCTTAACCACTGAGCCATTTCTCCAACTCCCCCTTCCTTCAGTTTCTAACCTCATCCCTGCTCTTTCTTCATCTTTCTATGCGGTCCCGAGTCATTCTGCAGCGGTCACCTGCTTCCTCGTCAGGCTGGCAAGTGATTGCCTCACCAGCTGAAAGCACAGAAGCACGGACACCATAGCCCCCGGTGCTGGTGCCCCACCCACAGAGGCAACTGTCAGCTGACTCTGTTCTTCCATAACAGATCAGGATTGGAGCTTGGTGTGTGATGGCCTAGGGCTTCTCTGACTCCAATGTGCATACATAATTCCCTAAAACTGGCTTAAAGAGCAAAACGGGGCTGAATAGAGGCTTGGCTGTTAAGAGCATACCCTGTGCTTGCAGGAGGACCCACGTTCAGTTCCTAACGCCCACGTGATGGCTCCCAACCATCTGTAACTCCAGTCTGCGGAAGATCTGATGTTCTCTTCTTACCTCCTTGGGCACTGCACATAGGGAGTGCACAAGCAGACACCTGTACACGTAAGTTAAAAATAAGTGGAGAAAAGCAAAGCAGGGCTGGGTAGAGACCTCAGTGGTTAAGAGTACACATTGCTTGTGCAGGAGACCCAACTTTGGTTCCAACATCTACACTGGATGACTCATAACTGCCTGGAGCCTTGCAGATCCTCCACAGGTACCTACACTCACGCGCACATACGCCAGCACACACACAGATATACACAAAATTAAATTAAATTGAAGATAAAATGTTTTTTTCTAAAAAAAAAAAAAAAAAAAAAGCAAATTCTAGGCTTTGAGCTGTATAACTCAGAGGTAGAATGCTTGACCAGCATGGGTTTGATGGTCAAATCCAAAGTCGGGTGGAACCCAGACCCTGCCTTTCTCACGGCTTTCCAGGAGATGCTAACGATGCTGATGCAAGGGTCACCTTGGAGTAGCAAGATGGACCAGCAGTCCTAGTCCTCTATCAAGACCACAGTTAAGGAGATGCATATGTGGGCATGATGCATTACGTGTTTGTGCAGGTTTGTGCACATGAGTGTGCAGAGGTATGGTCCCACTGCCCCTGCTCTCTCCCTCATGAGTGGAGAGAACAGATATTGATATAGGCATATCTTCCTCTATCATTCTCCGCTTTAGTTTTGGAACCAGGTTCTCTTCACTATACCTGGAGCTCGCTGATTGGCTAGACTGGCTGGCCAGCAGGCTCCAGTGAGTGGTCTGTCTCTTCCAGTGCTGGGGGTACAGACTTGTGCAGCTTGCCTGGCTTTTACATGGGAACTGGGGACTTGAACTCGGGTCCTCATGCTTGTACAGTGTCTCAGTTAGAGTTTTGATTGCTGTGAAGAGACACCAAGACTCTGGCAACTCATAAAGAAAACCTTTAATTGAGGCTCACTTACTGTTTCAGAGGTTCAGTCCATCATCATCATGACGGGGAGCATGGCGGCGTGCAGGCAGATGTGGCGCTGGAGCGAAGAGTACTACATCTTGCAGGTAACAGGAGGTCAACAGACACACTTGGCCATATCCGGACCCTCACAGTGACACACTTCCTCTAACAAGGTCACACCCACTCCAACAAAGCCACATCTTTCAATAGTGCCACTCCCTATGAGTTTATGGGGGCTAATTACATTCAAACTACCACAGGCCCATATAACATTTTCATTTAGTTTGTATTTATTTATTTCTTTGTTTGTTGGGTTTTTCGAGTTGGATTTTTCTGTATAGCTTTGGAGCCTGTCCTGGAACTAGCTCTTGTAGACCAGGCTGGCCTCAAATTCACAGAGATCCGCCTGCCTCTGCCTCCCGAGTAAAGGTGGCACCATCACCGCCCAACAGTGCTAGTTTTTATTCTTTTTTTCCCTGAGTTCCCAATTCCCTTTTTATTCATTAATTTATTTATGTATACAGTGTATTTATTATCTATTTATGTATGTATGTATGTATGTATGCAGTGTTCTGCCTGCGTGTATGTCTGCAGGCCAGAGGAGGGCACCAGATCTCATTACAGATGGTTATACGCTACCATGTGGTTGCTGGGAATTGAACTCTGAACCTTTGGAAGAACAGCCAGTGCTCTTAACCACTGAGCCATCTCCCCAGCCTCCTAGTTTTTAATTCTTATCAAATTCTACATTACATGTACAGACTTGCAAATAAAGACCATGTGACCTACAAGAACTGCAATAGTAGCAGTCATTCCCGCCCTGTTCACCCCCACCTGCGCCCCTGCGAAGGCGTCCACTTTCGACTTCGGTTGTCTTTCTCCTTATTGCTATCCTTTCCGTTTTCACACCATTGCCTCAATGTCTTCAATGGTTTGACTCACTGGACAACTTCCACACAACACTTCCACCATCGCTGGGCCTTTGACGTCAGAGTCGGTGCTCACCCTTGAGTCCCCTTGAATGGTACCTGCCTTAAGTAACTCAAAGGCCTAGCACTTCGACAACCACCCCCACCCTCACACTTTCCTTCAGCGTCTCTTGTTCTCTTAACCCTCACGCTTAAATTCTCTTATAAGTGTTTTTCTATAGTTCCATGACAGGCTCCAAAGCTACAAAGAAACCCTGTCTCGAAAAACTAAAAATAAAATAAAATAAAAAGTGTTTTTCTAATAAATTGGAAGTTAAACTGAGCAGTGGTGGTGCATGCCTTTAATCCCAGCACTCAGGAGGCAGAGGCAGGAGGATCTCTGTGAGTCTGAGGCCAGCCTGGTCTACAGAGTGTGTTCCAGAACAGCCCTGTCTCAAAACACCTAAATAAATATTGCAAATCTTCTTGAGAAATCAACATGCCCATGCTCTCAGGTGTACACTGTTGAGTTAGTTTCTATTTTAGATTAATTTTTATCTGTGTGTATGTATGCGTGTGCGTGCCCCTTGTGTGCAGGTGCCATGCAGGCTAACAGAGGGCATTAGAGCTCCTGGAGCAGGGGTACAGGCATCTGTGAGCCACCAGACATCGGTCTGGTGCCCAACTCATGTCCTGTGGCAGAACTCACTCTGTAGACAAGGCTAACCTTGAACCGCCTGCCTCTGGCTCTGAAGGACTGATATTAAAGGTGTGTGCCACCACTGTCTGGCACCCTTTCTATTATTATCCCTCAACTGCTTTAAACAAGCTAGTCCTGAAATTCTTTTTGATGTCAAAGCCCTGAATCCTGGATTTTCCTAAACTGGGGTCCCTAAAAGGTAATGGGAATGCCAAACCAGACATGGTGGCTTGTGACTAAATCCCCAGAAAGCACAGGGATGGAACAGGCCATCCTACACTACAGCAGAAGGGGCCACAGTTACTGCCAGGGTTCTCTTTCATGAGGTTCACTGAAGCAGAGCTTGTTTACAAGGATGTGGGGAGGGCGGGTCTCTGTTTCGCCTGATAAATTAGCTCGTATAATTGTTTTTCTATTGTACAAGCCCCTTCCCATAATGCATCTGATCGGGATCCTGTATGCCCCCAGCCTTGTACAGACATTCTATGCTAAATAGAGAGTTCTCCCTGTAAGTTCACTTGATGAGATAATTTTGCCTTACTGGGCAGGAATCCAGAAACAGTTCAGACTGGATTACAGATGCACATCCTGTCCCAGGATGTATTGGGAATACATTTAAATAGAAACTGAATTTGACGGTCATTAAAGGGAGGGAGAGCTTATCCTACTGTTCAAAGAGGGGTGTGCTATATAGTCTGATGGGAGTAGGGGCCTGAGGTGTTGGGAGGGGTGTGTGTGTGTGTGTGTGTGTGTGTGTGTGTGTGTGTGTGTAGTTTGCACAGGTGAAGCTCTCAGGCTGCTGGGTGAGGTTTTCAAAGAGTGGTATGCTGAGTCCAAACCAAGCAGAGCTTTCTAAACCACTCCTATGCTTGCCTGCTGAAGCCTACATTGTGAGATCTAGGACAGCCAGGGCTACATCTCAAAATACGGGGAAGAGTACTGGAGAGATGGCTTCGCAGTTAAGAGCACAGATTTATCTTCCAGAGCACTGGGTTCAGATCCCAGCACCCACACTGAGGCTCACAACCATTTGTAATTCCAGTCCCAGAGGATTTCAAATTCTGACTTTGGCAGGCAATGCACACTTGCAGTATACAGACACACATGCAGGCAAATATATATGTATTAAAGGAACTCCTCAGGAGAAAACAAGCTCCACGGACTACACGGGAGCAGAAGCCAGGAGCAAATCCAGCCCTGGGAGCCAACCCAGTCCTAAGACACTGATTGAGCCAACGACCTGACTCAGAGTCCGTGACCTCCACTGGAACTGAAGTGGGACTGAACCAGTTACCTAGGACAAAGAGAACGGGCTCCACCAGGAGCAGAAGCCAAGAGCAAACCCGGTCCCGGGACATGAGCGGATCAGGATTGACCCAGCGACCAGATCCAGAGCCAGAGCCAGAGCCAGAGCCAGCGATCTCCACCGGAACAGGTACAAGGGAGTAACCACTGAGCGAGTGAGCCAGAGCCAGAGCCTGCTGAGGGTCTGGACGTGAATCTGGGACCTTCAAGGGAGTGGTATGCTGAGTCCAAACCAAGCAGAGCCAAACCGTGGGTCTGGGCGAGAGTCTGGGACCTCCCAGGAACTAGGCTGGAGCCAGGACCTCCTCCATCAGCCTGGGCATGAGTGAGGCTGGGTCCTCCAAGGGAATAGGCAGGATCCCACACTAGTGAATGAACAGAACATTTGAAAACTTTAGAACAAAAACAAGCAAACACCTCAGAGAACTAGACGGTAGGAAATAATCAAACTGAGAGCTGAAATCAACAAAATAGAAACAAAACAATACAAAGAATCAATGAGACAAAGAGTTGGTTTTTCGAGAAAATCAACAAAATAGACAAACCTTTATCCAAACTAACCAAAAGGCAGAGAGAGAATATCCAAATTAACAAAATCAGAAATGAAAACGGGGACATACCAACAGACATGGAGGAAATACAGAGGATCCTCAAGTCATATTTTGAAAACCTGTACTCCACAAAATTGGAAAACTTAAAGGAAATGGACAACTTTCTGGATAAATATCACTTACCAAAATTAAATCAAGACCAGATAAGCAAATTAAACAGACCTATAACTGCTGAAGAAATAGAAACAGTCATCAAAAGTCTCCCAACCAAAAAAAGCCCAGGACCAGATGGTTCCAGCTCAGAATTCTACAAGACTTCAAAGAGGAACTAATACCAATACTCCTCAAATTATTCCACACAATAGAAACAGAGGGAATATTGCCAAACTCTTTTTATGAGGCTACAGTTACCATAACCACAGAAAGACAATACTAAGAAAGAGAATTACAGACCAATCTCACTCATGAACATTGATGCAAAAATACTAAATAAAATACTAGAAAATAGAATCCAAGAACACATCAGAACCATCATCCACAATGACCAAGTCAGCTTCATCCCACACATGCAGGGATGGTTCAACATACGAAAATCTGTCAACTTAATCTACCATATAAACAAGCTGAAAAATAAAAACCACATGATCATCTCATTAGATGCTTTAAAAGCATTTGACAAAATACAACATCCCTTCATGATAAAAGTCTTGGAGAGAGCAGGGATACAAGGAACATACCTAAACATAATTAAGGCAATATACAGCAAGCCAACAGCCAACATCAAACTAAATGGAGAGAAACTCCCAGCAATTCCACTGAAATCAGGAACAAGACAAGGTTGTCCACTCTCTCCATACCTATTCAATATAGTTCTTGAGGTCCTAGCTAGA